>JBBPBX010003122.1:51138-67166 GCA_038048925.1 Garcialebias charrua | reverse complement strand
AGGGGGGGCTTGAGCACCTGCCCCTTTTGCTCCTTGCTCCCAAGTGCCCTTTAGGTCAATTTGTTTTCCTATTCCTAAGCCCTCCTCTGACACATAACATGTACTAAAATTATTATTATTTTATTTTTTTGTATTTTTGTATTTTGCAAGAAAAACAACATAATAAGCCCTCCGGTCACATACCAACACTACATTTCCCACAATGCAACAGTAGTAGTAGGGGTGGGGCCAATCCGGTCACCCAGAGTAATAAAACCCATAGATATATACACTAGATAAGCTGAGGAGGAGTCAGCGGCGTCGTCAAGCGGCAGCCATCTTGCCACAGACAGCAACATTAGCTGCAGCTGTGGAAACCGTATGGAGGTGAGGGATTTATACAAACAAAAATACACTTAACTCGCTGTAATCTTGACGGATTTACAAACGGTTTATGTTTTTAAAAACGTTATTAACGTGGCTATGATTTCTTTGGTAATCAGACAGCAGTTTCGTCTTTTTTAAAAGGTTTTATTCGTGTTTTGGGTGTCACACTCATCGAGAATGTAGAATTTAAATTCTGTTTTTATTACACCAATAACTATTTTAAAACAAACTAATCTTTTGTCTAAATGACTGTCTTGATCATGACTGTATTTATTAGCAGACTATTAACAAGAGCCTTTGATTAAGGGCTAGCTAGTATTCCAAACATTTCCCCAGCATTCTTAGATCACTAGGAGCTCTTTGTTTTTAACTGAACTAAAGCTGCACATGATTTCCAAGCGGTTTGGTATGTTCAACACTAATTACTGCTTTGTGTTTTACAGAAATACTCTTTGACAAGATGCCTGACTTTTGTGCAGCCTATGGATGCTCCAATAGACGTAACATCAAAACAAGAAACCTTGGGATCACATTTCACCTGTAAGACTCTGTGACAGTATTATTACTTTAATTAGAATAATCATAGTTATATTTTGGATCAGTGCACATTACACGTCACGCTACACACAAAAAATGTGAGATAATATTATTGACATAATATTATACATAATATATATTTACATAATAATGACATAATATATATTTACAGCACTTTGGTTGACCTTGTTGTTGTTTTAAGTGCTCTATAAATAAAATGGTATGGTATGGTATAAGGCTTGTAAAAGTATCTTTATATAAATTATGATTATGATTCAGTGTTTCTTTTTGATACCATTTTTAATAGCTGTTTTATTGTACCAAAAGTAAATGCAAGCACACCAAAAGTATGATATATGTGTATACTTGTCATTACTATAATTCAAAGGTAAAGAAAGGAAGTGTGGAAAATAATGACCAGCTTCTTCATGTTTTTAAGGTTTCCCAAAACCAGAGAGAGGAGGCGGCAGTGGGAAGTTGCCCTGAGAAGAGAGGGTTTTGTTGCCCTGGACAGGACACTGCTCTTCGATGGTCTTGTGGAAAACACACTTGTGTACATTTCAGGTAGAGGTTGACTTATACTATATTTGACCTATTACCTGTAGTGCTAACATTCAGCATATAATATTCAAAAACTGAAATGATGGTCAAATAATGAGATGATAGTCCTAAAAAGGAAATGTAACCTTAATTTTACTTACTATGTTTATTATTAATATTGTTCATTTGTCTAACTCTATTTCAAGGTTTTGTTGTGCGACGGGCATTGAGAAAGTTGTCCTGTGATGTCTGCCGTGCCAGCCTGGTGACAGACGCTGCAACTGCCAGTGAAGACAAGAGCTACCACCTGCTGACTCTGAGAAACAAAGGGGGGCTGATGATTCCTTCTGAAGGCACAGTGAGGGTAGTTAGGGCAGCAGAGTGGGTCATTCGTCAGGCATCTGCAGATTGCATACGATCACAGCCCATCAAACAACTAGAGGTCCTCTACATTGTGCGGAAGAGGATAGGTACAGAGGATGTGTTTTTGCTTGGGAAGCACAACAGTGACACACAATATGGCATTAACAGTCACCACCATATGCTGCTCTCATTAGTTGTCTCATTGTTTTTCAAGCTAAGGCTACATCACTTGGCAAAAATCAATAATTTGCGTTTACAGAGTGGCAACATGAGACAGAAGCTCACCAAGGCAGTCCTTTTTAAAGGGCATTAGCTCCAAAAACACAAAGATTTTAACACTGGACTCTGTGTCATCAAACGGGTTATTCACTAAACTCTCGGTCATGTGCTCATTCTGTTTGCACTACTCATATTTGCACTAATGTTTGTATTACATCACTGCCTATAGTCATACTACTGTTTACATTCTCTGTTTACATACTACTGTTTACATTCAATGTTTACATTTATTAATACTATTTACATTTATTACTACTGCTTACATTTATTACTACTGTTTACATTTACACTACTTTTATATCTACACCACTGCTGATACACATACAGTATTCTTTGACCAGCCTTATTTAAGGATGCCCAATGTGCCTTACTGCATATGCCACTTTTGCCTCTATAACAACATGAACTACTACCTCATACATATACTGTGTACATTAACTCATATGCTGCTTTGCCACTTTGCAAATGTCAATGCTAGAACCTTTAGTTTATTTTATAGTTATACTGTACTTTTATACTTTTTTACTTTTTATACTAGTATGCAAAAACTCAGGACAGTATTATGTTCATTAAATGTTTAGTGTTTTAGTTTTAGAGTTGGTGTAAATTTTCATACTCATTTACCACTATGCAAAAACTCAGGACAGTGTTACAGTTTTACTATTTTATGCTTATGTTTATTATTATATGTTTCAGTGTTTTAATGTTTAAATAGTTACTGTTGCACCGAGGGACTGAGAGTCTTGTCACACTATCAGATGTTTATTTCTGTTTGTTTGTTTATTTATATCTCCCGATTATTAAATCTTTTCATGTATCTAAAAAAAATAAACTACACATATTGACCAAGGTTTGTGTAATAATGTATTTAATATTACATAATATTTGCATGTGTAGGGAAAAAATTGGCATAAATTATTTTCATACCACTAATAATAATGCTATTTATGATGAAATAGTATTAAATATTTATTAGCATTGTAACATATGTCAGTTAATTTCGCTGGAAATAAACATGTATTTATAAATAGATGTAAATATAATCTTATTGTGTATATTGCTAGTGCAATACAGTGTCTATATAACGTTATTTTCATGTGAACGTCCATCTTAAGTATACCATATTATAACAACATCTCTCACATTTATAACAAACCAAACCGTTTTAAAATCGGTTGAAAATTAAGCAAGTTATGGTTATTTTAATAGTAAATGCCCCATTCACATTCATGTTAAGAGTGGGCGTTCTGTCTGTGGCAAGATGGCCGCCGTCTGACGATGTCGGTCTCCATTGGCCAACAGCGGGGATGTCTTATCTAGTGTATATTATATCTATGATAAAACCTGCCTCACATTCAGGAAATCCCTTTCAGTTTGCAGCCAGCTACAGTGTGCGGACTGAGTGAGTAGCACTTTAGCCAAAGGTGGGCGCCAGACCGCTAGGGAGCGCTAAAGCGCTAATCCGCTTATAGCGGACCTAAACAATTTGTCAGTGTTATATCGGATTGACTAACTTTTATAATTCGTAAGCGGATTTGCGCTATTTTTATTTAAAATGCAGTACCGCTAATAACTAATTATCTATCAGTAAAAACGAAAAAACTTATTTACGGGCTCTTAAATCAACCGGACGACTGCTAACAGACCATATACTGGCTGTGTCTCAATTCAGGGGCTGCATCCTCATGAGGACCCAGCCTAGCTGGGCCGAGTAGGCCACGCACTCACAAGACCGGGTGGGCTGAGCGAAACTGCTGAAATGGGACGGTCTAGCCTTCAGGTTTGCCGGCCTTGAAGTGGGTGGGGCGTTCTCTTGAAGTGGGTGGGAAGTTCTTGTGTGCGCGCTTGGTGTGTGTGGAAAGAGAAGGGACGCCGCTAAAATATATTAGTTAGCTGAATACATGTATATATATTAGTGTTTCTGAGTTTACTGTTTGTTAAGAACTGATTACAAATCAGCTTACAAGGGGCGATCTGTTAAACCCCAGAGTGAACCTCCAAAATGCAAGTTGTCTAGTAGCTCAGTTGGTAAATCAACCTGCGATCGGTGCAGAGATACTTTTCTGGAAGCTGGTTCGAATCTCACTTGGTACGGTTAAAACTTATTTTACGTCTGTCTTTTATTGGATAAAAAAAATGAGGACTGAGATTAAAAGGAAGGAGTTTGTGAAACTCCTTCTTTTTTTTTAGGCCAGAACAGGAGTTATGTGCACATAACTCCTGTTCTGGCCTCTCTGCACTGGCTCCCCGTGCATTTCAGGAGTCATTTTAAAATTTTGGTCCTAACTTTAAGGGCACTTCATGGTCAGGCTACCAAATATTTACTGGACCTTTTAAAACTTCTCTGGCCCATCAGGACTTTGAGATCTTCAAATCAAATGTTGCTGATGGTACCAAAAACATACTTTAAAACCCGTGGAGACAGAGCATTCCAAGTGGTGGCCCCGAGGCTTTGGAACGCTATCCCTCTGTCACTGCGCTGCTCAGATTCCAATGACTCTTTTAAAAATGATCTTTAGACTTATTTATTCAGACTGGCTGTTATTTTTTATTTATTTATTTTTTTGCTTGTGAAGCACTTTGTGATGTCATTGTCTGTGAAAGGCGCTATATAAATAATACTTACTTAGAGTGTTTTGGACATGATTTAGCCAAGTGTCCTGCCATGCCACACTTGTAACACACAAACAGCTTCTGCGCACATAGACAAAAACACACTGTTAGTGCATTACATCTACGCAGTGTGGACAAGCCAGTTGAACAACTGTGCTATCAAAAGAACGGACTTGTCTCTTGAGACAGTTCTTGGAGCAATGTCCCGTCTTATAGCGGCTTCTGCTGTGGACATTCTTCTTGAGGACATGTCTTTTCTTTACCCGCTGTGTCCTGGAACCACTGCCTTTTGCCTGAAACACACACAGTTGGCCAAAGTGTTATCAGGAACAACCGAACAACTTTGAATCGTTGAAGAGGTATTCTTATTACAGTAATGCATTAATGTTTTCCAAATCACTGTCAGAAAAATACCACAATGTCAAAGAGCTGCTTTCTTTTTCTACTGTATCTTAGACACATAATGAGAAACAAACCAGCCTTAAACAAGAAGGACATAATTACAGAGTAACAATTTTAAGAGTTAATAAGTCTCTTTTCTTGCTATATCTCCACAAAAATCTTTTTTATTTTTCTGACTACAAGTAGAAATTATTTTGTACTGGCGTTAAAAACATAAATACTATTACTTAAGTAAGAATTTGAAATGGATACATACTTCCTTGTCTTTTTCTTCTTTACAAGCATCTGACAGAAAAGAAAAAAAAAGCTATTAAACAGCTGCAAAGGTTACAACATATACGTAATATTCTGCTTTCATATACTAATTAAAATAAAATGTGAACAACTTCAATTATTGACGTAATGACATTGTTTTGCAATCCAATTCATTATTGCAAGATGACGTGTGTTTGTACAAAGTACTCAAAGTGTTAAGGACGACTCACAGTGAAACCACTGAAACTTTTTTTTAAAAAACTTTATTTTACCAGGAAAGAAATCCATTGAGATTATTAGTCTCTTAATGGATGTCCTGGGCAATGTGCAAGGTTCAAAAAAGCCATTAAAAGTAGTTGATTACTGTATCTGTAAATTTTACCAAGTTACTGTATAACCATTTTTGTGTTTCCCAAAATTATTTGGCTGTGGCAGCTATTTTTATGTGAGCTGAATTCAAAATGTAACGCGCCAGGGCAATTCAACTTAACTGCTCAGGGGACCACAGTTACTGAAAGCCAGCAGCTCAGGGGCCAGATATCCAGCGATTCAAGTCATGATGTAAATAAACCAAGTATTACAATGATCCGATACCTTTTAATTTTTATTTATTTTGTTAAGGTAGTTTCATTCTTCATCTGAAGCGGAGCACATGATTTTAGTTCATTTTTGTCACACCACTACAACAATGGGAGTTGATTTCTCGGCCTCCAGTGCAGCATGAAACAACCTTTAGTGCACAGTGTGTGTTTGGGATGAGTCTCAGCTACTACCACACCAAATCATAGCTCCATAAATGGAAAAGCGGCTAAGTTAAAGCCATTTGTGTTTTCTAAGGTTGATTGGCTGTGGCAGCCATCTTGAATCAATTGTTCAGTTGTAGATGTACATTCACTGATTACCGTATTTTCCGCCGTACATGTTGCACCACTGTATAAGTCGCATATATTATGCGTCACCGCTGACGCGTGGCGTATGTTACGAGTCACCGCTGACAACCCGAAAATGTGGGCCGGTGTTTGCCAAAAATGAATTGGCTGCCAAATGGCCACAGGAGCGTGCACGGAAGGACTTTAACTAGATAAACACCTCAAAAATATATATGTTTGCTGACATTATAGTAAAGGTGTGTCTCATCTGAACTTTTCCTTAATAAATGCACGTAATGGTCAAATCAACTGAATTTAAAAAATAGCTTTGCTGCTTCTCTGCTGCGAAGCGTGGACAAGCAGCAAGAGGAAACGCTGCATTTTTTTAAATTGAACTAGATAAACACCTAAAAAATATATTTGTTTGCTGACATTATAGTAAAGATGTGTCTGAGCTGAACTTTTCTTAATAAATGCACTTTGACGGTTAAAACATGGCAAAATGAAGCCGACAAAATAAAGTGGCTTTAAAATGACTGCACGCTCACCTGCCCATAATGATGACAGAAACACCGATTTGTTTTATTTTTATTCAAACCCGTTGAATTCTTCATCCTCTGTGTCGCTGGTGAAGAGTTCTGCCAACTCCTGAGGTAACAGGTAGTTGATGCAGCTCAGAGCACTGCCTCCTCTTCCTCCTCCATGTCCAGCAAACATCCGCTCCGGTTCACAGAAATGTCCTGAGGCTGCAGCACTTTGGTCAAGCCTTCCAGGACGATGGCAGGAATGGAGTTAAACACTTTAATTTTATCTTTAAATTGCAGCATGATGTGCGTGCACACGCTGTCCATCCAGCAGGACTTTTTTTTGGCTCTAAAATAACTGTACACATACAGGTACACCGGTAGTCGTCAAACTTTGGTTTGTAAATGTTGTTTTATAACTATTACTGGACACATGAAGTTGCTTCTTGCCTCAATAAAGCACTGACCTATTTGTTATTTAAATCTAACCCAAGACAAAAAGTTATTTAATTGGTCCCACACACAACATATCTCTAATGGCAAACAAAAAACCGTAAACTTGAAAACAGAACAGTTTAATTAAAATAATTCAACACTGAACACATGCACAATTCAAAAAGAGAGGGAGAAAAATAATAACTACGTATCATGTTTTTCAGCCTGTAAGATTTTTTTCCCATATTTATAAACCATTTTTTGGCTGAGGTATGACCGTTTCCATTCATTCTGACTGAAAAAATGAGCAGTACCACTTTCAGTCACTTGATGGCAGCAGAGTAGTAATAGTGGTATGGATGCTGTTGGCTGTTGTATCATGTAATAGGAAAACGTGACTGGCTATGATGACAAATTCATAAAAGTTCAAGACAAAAACAACTGGGCTTTATTTATTATTCTATACTTTATATTTTCTTCTTGCATTTTTTTAGAATTGATCATGTTCTGGATGACTGAGAATGCAGTCCAGTGCAGCGAAGTCTGCTCAGACCGTTACATCGGAGAAACGAAACAACCTATCCACAAAAGAATGTCTCAACATAGGAGAGCAACCTCCTCTGGACAAAATTCAGCCGTTCACCTCCACCTCACGGACAAGGGACACTCCTTTGAGGACCAGAATGTTCAAATTTTGGACCGAGAACACAGATGGTTTGAAAGGGGTGTAAAGGAAGCTGTGTATGTTAAGAGAGAAAAACCTTCTCTTAACAGAGGAGGAGGTCTGAGATTTCAACTGTCTAAGACTTATAACTCAGTTTTGGATTTGATTCCGAAACGTTTTACACCAGATGGGAGCAGGGATGCTTTGTCTGTAAATTAGACTAACAAAGTTCTCTGAGCAGCCTCTTTTGTTGTTTGGGAGGTGTTGTTTGTCAATTTACATACAGTTTTGTGTCTTCTAACAGAGACCTCAAGGGAACCTCCTACTGTTAGGTGTGATCTTTCAATTTACATGTATGTGTTACAAACCCCCTTTTGTTTAAGCTGGGATGTGTCGTTTTGTCAATTTAAATAGAATGGGCATTTTAGTTAATTTGTGGTGTTATCTCAGTTTCCAATTTCATATGTTGGTGCGTGACTTGTAAGCCTGTATAAAACTTCTCGTTCTCACAGCTTCCATTCAGAATTGAAAAAGACTTCTGGACAGAAGTCGAAACGTTTTCTGCAACAAATAAAGTCCAGTTGATCCTGTATTGAACGCCTTTTTTGATGACTGAGAATCTTCACCAGCTTTGAATGACTCAATTGGCCTGCCACATTCTCCTCACCTTCATTCTACTGTCTGCTTGGAACCATCACTCCAGCTGCAACACCGCGGCAAAATGCAGCCAATTTGACCATTTATTAAGCAAGTGTTAGACAGAGAGACAAATTTCGGAGAAACGAGCCTCGTTCCTCCTGTTTCTTTTTACAGACATGAAAATAAGCCTCTCAGCTGTTGCTGAAGCCAATCTCTGAATCTGGCATCCTCTAACCAGAGGTCTGAAAACTTACATTTCCCCATGACGGTGTTGGAAGCTCTGTCGGCCGGAGGTAGGTGCGAATGCACACTTACCAACGATATGACGTCATTGCTGATAGAACGGGAAAAATATAGTTGTGAAGGTTTTTTAAAAATTAATACCTCGTCAGATGACATTTATTACTTTTTAATACTTTTTAATAGCCGTAATTTGTGTTCATTTTATTTACTACCTTTTAATACCTTTTACAACCCCGCGGATTCATTCATTCATTCAACCTTTATTTACTGTCAGGTAAATCTTATTGAACCTCATGGGCTCATTTACAAGTACGAAAGCGACCTGCTAAAACTAAAGAACGATGAACAGCAATGGTAGAATTACTAAAGAACGATATCCTGAAACGTCTAAGGAGATTACAGAAAATTACACATTACATGATTACACTTTTTTTTTTTTTTACATGAAAATTACACATTACATGATTACACATTTCTTCAAGGAAGAAATGTGGCTGGAAAAAAGCCTGAATGATCGTGATTGGCAATCACTTAAACGTTTGGTGAAATCAAATCCAAGAAAAACAACAGTAGCACTCAGGGCCATGTTTAACAATGAAAGTAAGAGCATTTCCACATGCACAATGTGAAGGGAACTCAAAGGATTGGGACTGAACAGCTGTGTAGCCAGAAAACCTTTAATCAGTGAGGCTAACTGGAAAAAAGGCTTCAGTTTGCTAGGGAGCATAAAGATTGGACTCTGGAGCAATGGAAGAAGGTCATGTTGTCTGAGTCCAGATTGACCCTGTTCCAGAGTGATGGACGCATCAGGGTAAGAAGAGAGGCAGGTGAAGTGATGCACCATCATGCCTAGTGCCTAGTCATCAATGCAAGATCTTGGTGAAAAATTAATGCAACACTGGATGGAAATAGATCTTGTGACATTGCAGAAGTTTATCAAAACAATGTCACAGCAAATGCATGACGTAATCAAAGCTAAAGGTGGTCCAATGAAATGTCAGTGTGACCTTTTTTTTGGTGACAGCTTTTTTTGGGGGGGCCAGGCAGTGTATGACTATGAACAGATTAAAAGGCCTCGGTGGGACATGTGTTTGTGTCTTTGCACGTTTAGCTGGTGTTGCACAACAACCAGTGCGTGGCCAAAGGGCAGTCTGAAAAAGAGCAGGGGTGAAAGGTGTGTGTGTGTGTGTGCGTGCGTGCGTGTGTGTGTATAAGTAGGCATTAGGTGGGGTGAAGAGGGTAGTTGGGAGTCTGTTGTCTGTACACGGTGAAAATGTTCTAATCGAGCTGGAGGCCCTGTTCGAAACCAAACCCTGCGTAGCCTGGTTCTATCGCAGCCCGGCAGATCTGGAGGAGTCTGGAGCTGAAAGGGCAGAGGTCAGCAGCTGCCTCGAGCAGCTGAACAGAGAGGCCTGAGCTGTGCTGATTGCATGTTCAACAGATCCAACAGTGAGGTGCTCAGAACATTCATCTTAGACAGGTCAAAGTAGACAAATCTTAAATAGAAAAAATTAAATTAAATGGGGGGTGGGGTGGGGTGTTATCTCTTATTTGTGGTGGGACCTTCCGAAGGGAAAACACCAATGCCAGTGAGCCAAGTTTGATCAGAGTCAAACTGTTTGCGAACATGCCATTAACACGACGCACCATGTGTGCCGTGACTTTAATTCTGCAAGATGACCCACTCGTTCATTATCTCATTATTCCATCATCAAGGGTAATGCAACACAATGGCATGGAAGAGAGGGAGATGGAGGACCAGAGGGAGGGACGGATCAGGGGAGAGAAGGCGACAGATGCTACCTGTCTGTCTGTCTCAAAGGTACTCTGATTACTTGGGGGGATGTCTGTTCATCAGCACCGGGCACAAAACCACAAAACGGGCAAAACTGCACTTGCTGTCCTTGGGTCAAAATGGCCTCTTCCGTCATCACTTCACATCACTTGCTATTCACAGAGGGCTGAGTGATACTAGCAATAAAAGCATTGTAAGAGGGGGACAGTTGAACACGGAGGCCTCCACCTCAACAAAGATGGCCTCCTTTACTCCTCTCTCAAACCATCGTTCCTCTCTATCAAGGATGTGAACATCTTCATCCCTGAAAGAGTGACCTCTGGCCTGGAGATGAGTGTAGACCGCAGAGTCCTGACCTGATGCTTGAGGCTGTGAGGAAGCGTGTGAGTTGTCATTTGTTAATTTGTTTCGGGACTTGTAAAAGTGTTTTGTGTGTTGTTAAATTGTTTTTTGAAATGTAAATTTGTTTTCTGAAAGTTAATTTGATCTGGACTTGTAAAAGTGTTTTACAAATTATTTTGTTTTCTGAAATGTGAATTTGTTTTGCACCTCCCGGCCACCGTACGACACAGATGGTGCACATACAAACATGCAATCACACAGACTGTTCACAGGCAGGATATTGCTGTACCTGCTTCTTATCAACGTGCAGCAGGTAGGCTAAGTGCTCCGAATCATTTAGGGTGCAAAAAAAAAAAAACCTCAGGTTTCATTGTTTTGGTATTTAAATGCACAAAAATTCATCAGAATGTTGCCCAACAAACAGTAGAGACAGGAAACAGAAACCAACACTCACCTGTTCCGTTGGAAGAACCTCCATTAAAGTTGAGTGAGATCGAGCTGAGTCTGTTCAGAATCCCTTTACCCAGTTTGATCCAGTTCTCCTCATCTGAACTTGATGAACCGGATGGTTCAGACTCGGATTTGACTGACTGTTTCTTCTTTGTGTGTCCCTGGAGGCTGTCAGTGTTAGACGCCGAACGCTTACTGCCACCCTCTCCAGCTGATCTGAGCACGTCCTTTTGTTGATTTACCAGACTTGGTCTGGACGAGATGTGGAGCTGGCTGTTGAAGCAAGACGCCAGTTCACTGACGTCCTTGGACTTTTTGTGGGTCTCGTAGCCACCCTGCATTTTCTCAAAGCAGTTTACTATTTAAAAAAAAGATTAACGCAAACACTCACAGCTGAGGAGTCAGAGGCCCACAGCAGCTAAAGCTGGCTGCAAAGACAAAAACAGAGAAAACAAACACATTAAAGCAAACAGAGTGAGTAGTAATTCCTATTACATCACAAGTATCCCAATGGAATCCAACTTAATAAATAGATCAACATTTAATACAGCTTAAATACATGCACCATTTTTTTTGTAATCGATGACACTAGTATGGGTTTTGTTGTTTGACTGGACTCGCGTTCCAATGATAGACTCTTTAGGAGCTGGTAACAGGTCTGATCTCTATGTAGTCACGTTACCTTAGAGGTTTGCTCAATTAGTGGTGGGTCTCAGTTTGGGCCAAGGTTCAGCACTTACAGAAACTGTTTCCCTGCAACACCTGTGATGTAAACACACAAACACAGAACACAGTGGTGACACTGACAGGTGACAATGAAGCCAGATAAATTCAGTTCATCCTGATGCATGCTCAATAATCCAGGTAGAACAATCTAAAATCGTTAAGTCTGGTCCTCTGGACATTCAAAAAACACAAAACAACAACAAAAAAAGTAGAAACGTTTTGTCTTTCGTCCGAAAGACTTCTTCAGTCTGAGGTGCTGTATTCAGCTCAGTCTTAAATAGCACCTTCTCACAGTGGATCAACCAGTTGGCTGATGACAGCCAAAACCAGCTGTTCACATGGTTAAGGAGGACCATCAGCCTAACGATGGATCGTTAGCACCCTGATGGTTGTTTGCTATTCACAGAGGGCTGAGTGATACTAGCAATAACCGCAATGTGCCGGCACGTCTTCGTCTTGTCTACGTGTTCAAGAATGCAAGTATAGCCGTGAGTTCCTGCTTGATGTCGGAAAAACCGCTCATCTGGAAATAAGCAGCGAGCTCGAGGAGCAGCTACGTGCCTGCGGCCTGCTCTGGAAGCCAGCACCGAGCCTCCCTTCATCACGCCCGCCGTGGAAACGCCACAAGCGGCGTGACAGGAAACAGAAGCGGGGCAAACGTGGAGGTATCAGAGCGAGGCTAGCAGCTAGCCCACACAGGCCAGCTATTCCATCCATGGTTCTGGCTAACGTGCGCTCCCTGGACAACAAATTGGATTATATACGCCTGCTACGAACGACACAAAAGACTGTGAGAGACTGTTGTGTGTTTGTATTCACGGAAACGTGGCTTAACAACAACGTTCTGGACCACGCTATTCAGTTGGAGCAGCTAACATGCTACAGAGCGGACCGAGCTTTCATCAAGGGAGGTAAGACTCGCGGAGGCGGGCTCTGTGTTTACATCAACAACGCATGGTGTCGTGATGCTGCTGTGGTCTACAAACACTGCTCATCTTTTGTGGAGTTTATGACTATTAAATGCAGACCGTTCTACATACCGAGGGAGTTTACAGCTGTTATGATTGTTGCTGTATATATCCCTCCAAGCTCCAACAGCAAAGATAGAGGTGAGGCACTAAATGAACTATATCTGCACATCAGTGAGCAACAAACAGCCCATCCTGATGCTTTTCTCATCACGGCTGGTGATTTCAACCAAGCAGATTTAAAGAGTGTTCTTCCAAAAACATACAGAAACATAAACTTTGCAACAAGAGGAAACCACACCCTGGACCAGGTTTACACCACCATGAAAAATTCCTACAGAGCCATCCCCCTCCCCCACATTGGTGCTTCTGACCATATCTGTGTTATGCTAAAGCCAGCATACAGGCCACTGGTGAAAGTCACAAAACCAGTCCGCAAGCAGATACGAGTGTGGCCAGAGGGGTCTTCAGAGGCACTCCAGGACTGTTTTGACACCACAGATTGGAGTATGTTCAAAGAAGCTGCTACCACAAACAACACCACATGTCTCCAGGAGTACTCAGACACTGTATGTTCATACATCACCAAGTGCATTGATGATGTAACCAACCTTAAAACCATCACTGTTCGGGCTAACCAGAAGCCATGGCTGACAGCTGAGGTCCACAGACTCCTGAAAGCCAGGAATGCTGCCTTCAAAGCGGGAGATCAGGTGGGCCTGAGGGCAGCCAGAAACAACCTGGACTGGGGCATCAGAAAGGCAAAGAGGCAGTATTCCGGGAAAATAGCTCACCGTTTCAAGGACAGCAGGGATACACGCAGTCTGTGGCAGGGAATACAGACCATCACAAACTACAAACCATCCCCCCAGACCTGTGACAGCTCAGCCTCTGCTGAATGAACTGAATGAGTTCTTTGCTCGGTTTGAGGCAAGTAACAGCACACCTGCACATAAACTCCCCCCTCTCCTGATGGCCAGGTGCTGGCGCTGTCCTCAGACAGCGTAAGGCGATCATTCATCAAGATTAACGCCCGGAAGGCCTCTGGTCCTGACAACATACCTGGTCGTGTGCTGAAGGACTGTGCAGGGGAACTCGCAGCGGTCTTCACGGACATCTTTAACATCTCACTGAGCCAGGCCATCGTCCCCACCTGTTTCAAAGCCACCACCATCATCCCTGTCCCAAAGAAGGCAACGCCCGCATGCCTCAATGACTATCGCCCAGTAGCACTCACCCCCATCCTGATGAAGTGCTTTGAACGGCTAGTCATGAAAAGCATCACATCTGTCCTCCCTGCCTCCCTGGATCCCTTCCAATTTGCATACCGACCTAATCGCTCAACCGACGATGCCATCTCCTCTGCCCTCCACACAGCTCTCACACATCTGGACACGAAGGACTCCTATGTTAGAATGCTGTTCATCGACTTCAGCTCGGCATTCAACACCATCATCCCCCAACAGCTCATCCTTAAACTGGACAGTCTGGGGCTGAACACCTCAATGTGTAACTGGCTGCTAGACTTCCTGACCGGGAGACCACAGACAGTGCGGATCGGGAGTAACACATCTAGCACCATCACATTGAACACAGGGGCCCCACAAGGATGTGTGCTGAGCCCCCTTCTATTCACCCTGCTAACACACGACTGCACACCATCATACAGCTCCAACCACTTCATCAAGTTTGCGGACGACACAACAGTGGTGGGTCTCATCAGCAACAACGATGAGACGGACTACAGGAACGAGGTGAGCCGCCTGGCCTTGTGGTGCGGACACAACAATCTCACTCTCAACGTGGAGAAGACAAAGGAGATTGTTGTGGACTTCAGGAAGAGGGATGCCCAACATGCCCCTCTGACCATCAACAGCACCGCAGTGGAGAGAGTAGACAGCACCAAGTTCCTGGGAGTGCATGTCTCAGAGGACCTGTCCTGGAGCAGGAACACTGCATCACTGGCAAAGAAGGCTCACCAGCGTCTCTACTTTCTCCGCAAGCTGAAAAGGGCTGGAGCTTCAACCCCCATCATGAGCACCTTCTACAGAGGTGCCATAGAAAGTGTCCTGACCAGCTGCATCACTGTGTGGTTTGGTGCATGTACTGCATCCAGCCGCAAGAGCCTCCAGCGCATTGTGAGAGCAGCTGAGAAGATCGTGGGCACCTCCTTTCCCTCACTGCAGGACTTACACAGCAAACGCCTCACTCGGAAAGCCCTCTGCATGGCAGGTGATCCCACACACCCACTACACAGCTGCTTCAGACTGCTGCCATCAGGGAGGAGACTGAGGAGTCTCCAGGCTCGAACCAGCAGACTGAGAGACAGCTCTGTTCATCAGGCAGTCAGGATGCTAAACACTCTGCCTGCTCTGCCCCCTCTCCCATTTGAACTGCCTTAACACTAAAACTTTCTCACACATTACCACTCAACACAAAGATTTTGGCACTGGACTCTGTGTCATCAGACGGGTTATTCACTAAACTCTCGGTCATGTGCTCATACAGTTTGCACTACTTCTCATACTTGCACTGATGTTTGTATTGCATCGCTGCCTATAGTCATGGTACTGTTTACATTCTCTGTTTACATTTATTAATACTGTTTACTTTTATTACTACTGCTTATATTTAATTGCTACTGTTTACATTTACACTACTCTAATATCTGCACCGCTGCTGATACATATACAGTGTGCTCTGACCGGTCTTGTTTAGGATGCCCAATGTGCCTTACTGCATATGCCACTTTTTGCCTCTATAACAACATCAACTACTACCTCGTGCATGTACTGTGTACATTAACTCATACGCTGCTTTGCCACTTTGCAAATGTCAATGCTAGAAACCTTTAGTTTATTTTAGTTATACTTTTTATACTCTTTTTTTTATACTAGTATGCAAAAACTCAGGACAATATTATGTTCATTAAATGTTTAATGTTTTAGTTTTAGTTTTAGAGTCGGTGTAAATTTTCATACTCTTATACCACTATGCAAAAACTCAGGACAGTGTTAG
>JBBPBX010003122.1:24785-35983 GCA_038048925.1 Garcialebias charrua | reverse complement strand
TTTGTGACTGAGAACAGTTTGAATTTGTTACTTTGTGTTTATGTTCTAATTTGTTGAGTAAAGTTTGGCAGCAGGTCAGAGTCAGAGAGTCTTTATTGTCATTTGCACCGCATGTGGTACATGTGATGAAAACGAGATTATGTACACGGGGTCCCAGTTACATCCAACAACAAATGCAAGAGAAAAACAGTAATAACATCTAGGATTAACTAAGAGAAACATCAGCTAGTAATACACTAAGCCCTAATGTAATAGAAAAACATCATTATAAACAGCAGCACGAACATGAGTCATTATGAGCAGATGGTCACAGATGAACGCAGCAACAAGAAACAGATCAGCATCAACATGATGTGATATTTTGCAGTGATTATTCTTATTATTTATTTATTCATGAGTCTGACAGCCTCAGGGTAGAAGCTGTTCCTCAGTCTAGTGGTTCTACATTTGATGCTCCTCAACCTCCGTCCTGAGGGGAGTGGGGCAAAGAGTGAGTGTGCTGGGTGAGTGAGGTCTTTCATGATGCAGGTGGCTCTTTTCCTGCATCTGGAGGTGTAAATGTCTGTGATGGTGGGGAGACTGACTCCAACAGACTTCTGTGCAGCCTTCACCACTCTCTGTAGAGCTTTCCTCTCTTCAACTGTGCAGCCTCCATGCCACACGTTGATGCTGGAGCACAGGACGCTCTCCACTGCACACCTGTAGAACGAGGTGAGAACTGGGCTGCTCAGACCAGCACGTCTCAGCCGTCTGAGGAAGTAGAGTCTCTGATGACCTTTCTTGATCAGGCTGGTGGTGTTGTTGCTCCAGCTGAGGTTATCATTCATGTGTACACCCAAGTATTTGTAGCTGGAGACCACTTCCACTGCAGACCCACCTATTTTCAGTGGGGCGTGGGTGTGTTTGTTCCTTCTGAAGTCCACAATCATCTCCTTTGTCTTCTTCACATTCATGTGAAGATTATTCTCTTTGCACCAGCTCTCCAGGTGTTCCACCTCCTGTCTGTAGCTGGACTCATCATTGTTTGTGATGCATCCCACCACCGCTGTATCATCTGCAAACTTAACAATATGACAGCCTGGAAGTGTGGCTGTACAATCATATGTGAGCAGAGTGAACAGAAGGGGGCTCAGCACACATCCTGAGGAGAGCCAGTGCTGAGGGTTATGGTGGAGGAGGAGAAGTTGTGGATCTTCACGGACTGTGGTCTGTCTGTTAAGAAGTCTAGTACCCAGTTACAAATAGAGGGGCTTAGTCCAAGTGTAGATAGTTTGTCTATCAGAGTTTGGGGGATCATGGTGTTGAAGGCAGATGTGAAGTCCACAAAGAGCAGACGCACGTATGAGTCCTTCTGATCCAGGTGGGTGAGAGCAGTGTGGGCCACGGAAGAAATGGCGTCCTCTGTTGATCGGTTCTCACGGTATGCGTATTGATGAGGGTCCTCGTTGATGTTGACGGTTTTCTTGATGTGGGACATGATCAGTTTCTCAAAACATTTAGCGACCACCGGGGTGAGGGCCACTGGTCTATAGTCATTCAGACCAGTCACTGTGGAGCTCTTTGGAACTGGGATGATGGTGGCGGTCTTCAGGCAGGTGGGAACTGACTCCAGTGCAAGTGAGGTGGTGAAGATGTCAGCCAGCACCTCACAGAGCTGGTCCGCACATTCCTTCAGAACTTTCCCTGGGATGTTGTCTGGTCCGGTTGCTTTATGAGGATTAATCTTTCTGAGACTGCCTCTCACTTCTGCTGCGGTCACTCTGAGATGCTCTTCATCTGGTGATGAGGTGAGTCTGGTGCTAGCTGGTCTGTTTGGATCATCAAAACGTGCATAAAACTTATTGAGGGCATCAGGCAGAGATGGGTCCCTGGGGCATTGTTTGTTCTTGCCTTTGTAATCTGTTATGCATTTAATACCCTTCCACATGCTCCGTGGGTCTTGTGAGGTGAACTGTCCCTCGATCCTCTGTGCATAAGTGGCCTTGGCCTTCTTAATGCCATCCTTCAGTTCTTTCCTGCTCTTTCTCATCTCCTCTTTATCTCCTGACTTGAATGCAGTGTCCCTGGCTGCCAGCAGGGTGCAGACTTCTTTATTTAACCAAGATTTTTGATTGGGGTAATATTTGACATGTTTTTTTATGGATACATTTTCAGAGCATGTACTGATGTAGCCCAGGACTGAGGAAGCATACAGTTCCAGATCAACTGAGCTTCCATCAGTAGCTGCTAAGGAGCCAAGATGGTCTAGTGGCAGGGTTTTTGACTACGGACCCGAAGGTCGCGGGTTCGCGCCCCGGCCACTACCCAGCTTGGGGTGTCTATGAGTGCACACCTATTTCTCCAGCTCCCCGGGCGCTTTCGGGCTGCTCACTGCACCACCTGGTAGGTGGTTGGGTTAAATGCAGAGACGAATTTCGTCTGTGTATGGGAAACATACGCAGATGACAGGAATAGACATTATTATTATTATTATTATTATTATTATTCTCTGAAAACAGACCAGTTTGTCTTCTCAAAACAGTCTCTCAACATGGGGGAACTATCTTGACGCCACAGCTTGATCTCTCTTTGTTCCGGCTTGGAGCGTCTCAGCGGGGGTAGCTGTCTTGGAGCCAGGATCAGAGAGCAGTGATCGGAAGCTCCGAGCGCTGGGCGTGTCTTCGCCGTGTACGCCCCCTTTACATTAGTGAAGACTTGGTCGAGCGTTTTATCTCCTCTCGTTGCTGTGAAGACGTGCTTATTGAAGGTTGGGAGGGAGCCTTGAAGATCTACGTGATTGACGTCTCCGCAAACAATGAAAAACCCCTCAGGATATTTGCACTGCAGCGAGGTGAGTAAGTCATGAATTTCTCCCTGGGCATCATTAGCATTAGCATCGGGTGCTATGTAGATAGCTGTTATTAAAATCACAGCATGGTCGCGAGGAAGGTAATGCGGCCGACATCTTACTGTGATCAACTCGACGGCAGCTGAACAAAGCTTTTTGATCACGGCACAGTTCGTGCACCAGTCTTTGTTCACGTAAATACAAACACCGCCGCCTCGTGTTTTCCCTGTAGTCTCGGTGCACCGGTCCGTTCTGAAAAAGAGCTTGTCGTCCAGCTCATAAACAGAATCCGGTGTATCCTCAGAGATCCACGTTTCCGTGAGGCAGAGCACGGAGCACCTTCTCATCTCCTCCGACGTGGTTACTCTCAAACGAAGTAGATCCATTTTGTTGTCCAGCGAGCGCACGTTGGACAGAAAAAGAGCCGGCAACGGGGGTCTCCCGGTTTTAGCGTCTGCCCGCAGTCTCGTCATAATTCCTGCTCGGCAACCTCTCTTCTTTCCTCGTGAGCATCGCTTCCTTTTCTTTCCCCTGGAGCGCGTCTGCTTCCAGAAAGATGATCGTAGCAGTTCCAATCTTCCGAGCTCTGATTTGAGTTCGTTGCTGATTTCAGCCGTGCCCTGTGGTAAATCCGCTCCAATTCTTAACAGCTCAGTTCGGCTGTAATTCACCCGCAAAAAACGCGCAGAGTCAGGTACAAAAACACTATTAAAATTACTAAAAACTAGGGATGAACCGGGAGCTCGTGAAGTTGCGGCTGCTCTGAGCGCGGCCATCTTAGATAAATGATGACATCTGTTTTATTATTATTACCATAAAAACCGGTGTATAATACGCTCTTTTTTTGCTCATTTGAATATCCTGTGTTTTATACACCGAAGCGTATTAATTATGGATTTTTTCCCATATTTTTAGACCCATTTTTGGCTCTGATTCACTGTTTTTCAGTTTGACCTAAAAATGGTGCAGTACCAGTTTCGGCCACTATGGGCGCTAATGCGCTCTGTAGTCTGTTTACCTGCAGACTGTACCTTGAGGCGTATCTTGTTATGTGTTTTCAGATAAAAACCCATCACCCACCGCAAAATCACTGAGAGAGAGCAGGAGAAACAACGAGGCAACACACTGAAACCGAGACCAAAGAGAGAAAATGCCGCAAAAAAGAAAGTCTTATACTGCAGAATTTAAGCTGCAGGTCGGGAAATTCGCTGCGGAAAACAGCAACCGAGCAGCGGGACGTCACTTTGGGGTCAACTCGTGCTCGGTTGTGGAGAAAGGTGGAGGTCTCGCTGACCGCCATGAAGCGGTCCAAGAGGGCGAACAGGGGGAAGAAGGCCCGCTGGCCCCTGTTGGAGGAACGGGTCAAGCAGTGGGTTCTGGAAGAATGCGCTGCTGGGAGAGGCGTCTCCACGGTCCAGCTGCGGCTGCACGCCGTGGCTCTGGCCAAAAACATGGCGATCTTGGAGTTTGCTGGCGGTGCATCGTGGTACTACAGATTCATGTGTAGAAACCAGCTTTCTCTGAAGGCGCGCACCACAATGTGCCAGAAACTTCCAGCAGACTTCGAGGAGAAGGTCGCTAACTTCTGCGCATTCATCGCTCGCCAAGTCCAGGACCACCACATCTCGCCAGCACAGCTGGTGAATATGGATGAAGTACCACTGACATTCGATTTGCCAATGTCTAGGAGTGTCTCAAAGAAAGGTGAGAAGAGTGTCTCCATCATGACCACAGGACATGAAAAGTCCCACTTCACCGTGGTCCTCGCGTGCTGCGCGGATGGGGCAAAGCTGCCGCCCATGGTCATTTTTAAAAGAAAAACCATGCCTAAAGAGAGCTTTCCAGCAAGTGTGGTTGTGGAAGTGAACGAAAAAGGATGGATGGACACTGGGATGATGAATGTGTGGATGTCCAGATGTTACAGCAAGCGGCCAGACGTTTTTTTTTTTAATCTAAAAAAGCTGTTCTGGTGATGGACAGTATGAGAGCCCACATCACGCCAGCTGTTAAAGAAAAAATAAAAACGACCAACTCCATTCCTGCCATCATTCCAGGTGGACTGACCAAGGTTCTCCAGCCCCTCGACATATCTGTGAACAGGAGTTTTAAAGCTGCTTTGCGCTGCTTGTGGGAGCAGTGGATGGTTGATGGGGAACACAGCTTCACAGCTACAGGCCGCATGCGCCACGCCACGTTCATGCAGGCGATAGACTGGATCGACAAGGCGTGGAAATCAATTTCCACAAAAATAATCCAGTCTGGATTCATTAAGGCTGGGATCATCCCACGGCCAGATGGAGCAGAGGACACCAGCGAGGAGGAGGAAGACGAGGAACAGCCTGGGCCTTTGAGTACCGGTGAGCTGGACCGTGTGATGGCTGAACTGTTTGCCAGCGACATGGAGGATGAAGACTTTGAAGGTTTTGAATAGTGTAAATAGTGTAAATAGTAGTGTAAATCATTTGTTTGAATAAAAACTGTAAACGGTATCTGTTTCTGTCATTTTTATGGGCGGGGTGAACGTGTATTAATTTTAAAGCCGCTGTATTTATGTAGTTGTAACCGTCAAAGTGCATCTATATACTGTACAGTATTCAGCTAACAAATAATTTTTTTAAGTGTTTCTGTACGGTAGTTTAATGGTAATTAATTTCAGTTGCTGCGCTAAAGCAAACCGTTTCTTGGTGCGCACATCGTGTTGTTTATGTTCAAAATTCAGCTGATTTGTAATCATTTATTAACAAAAATTAAACCGAGACAGTTAACATATATATTCAGCTAACAAATAATTTTTGTTAAGTGTTTCTGTACGGTAGTTAAATTTTAATTACGGTAAATTCAGCTGTCGCTCCAAACCGGGCCTGTGGGCCTGTCGCACATCGTGTTGTTTACATTTTAAATTCAGCTGATGTGTAATCATTTATTAACAAAAAATAAACAGAGACATGTTAACATATATATTCAGCTGACAAATATATTTTTAGGCGTTTATGTAGTTAAATTTTAATTTAATTCAGCTGGCGCTGCACAATGGACCACATTTCCCGGTTGTCTCAGCGGTGGGGTGACGCATAACGTCAGTGGTGGATGACGCGTTACGTTGGCTTCGGGAGGGTTTGGCGCCATCTAGTGGCCATAAAAAACTGCAACGGCAGCGCGCATTAAACACAAGCGGATAATGTACTTTTTTTTCTGATTTATTCCCAAAAATTGGACAAAGCGTATTATACACAGGAGCGTATTACACAGCGGTGAATATGGTACATGAGAATTTTGAACTGGATTCGAAGATGAACCAGTAGCCAGTGCAGGGAGGCCAAGACTGGTGTAATGTGCTCTCTTTTGCATGTACTGGTTAAAAATCGGGCTGCTGCGTTCTGGACCAGTTGTAGTCGTGCAATGGTGGTCTGACTGATACCAAGCAGAAGTGAAATGCAGTAATCAAGCCTAGATGTAATAAATGCGTGAATTACTGTCTCCAGGTTATTTTTGCATAATATGGGCTTCAGCTTAGACAGTCTAAGGAAAAAACAGGATTTAACGATCATATTTACATGGCTGTTGAGTTTCATGGAAGGGTCCATTATCACTCCCAGATTTGTGACTTTTTGTTTTTCAGACGGGGTAGAGCAGAAACTGCAGGTTTACATCATTAAAGCATTAAGTTAAAGTAGCCCAAATAGCAATTAAACTCACACACACGTATGTACCGTATTTTCCGCCTGACAACTCGCACCTTTCTATAAGTCGCTTTGTCCAATTATTGGCAATAAATTGGAAAAATCCATAAACATGTTGCACCTTTATTTAAGTCACATCTATTATGCGTCACCGCGACGCGTCAGCGCGTCATTTGCCCTGCTGAAAATGGCAGCCACAGAAGCATGCACGGAAGGACTTTTTACAAGATTAACATGGTAAAACAATTACAGGTAGTCCCTGACTTACGAATGAGTTCCGGACCTACGAGCCGTTCGTAAGTCGAAAATAACGTAAGTCGGATCACATACCAAAAAAAATTTTTTTTTTATATTTTTTATAAATAAATAAACGTACAGTACTGTACAGTTACCAAGCACTTAGCCTATCGTAACACAGTTTTTAAAGATGAAGGAGTGAGTTGAATTGTCTCCCTTTCACATAAAGGGAGCTAGCTCCCTTTTTGTGAATGGAGCCTGCTAGGGAGGAGGAGACAATTCAACTCACTCCTTCATCTTTAAAAACTGTTAGGATAGGCTAAGTGCTTGGTAACTGTACAGTACTGTACATTTATTCATATATATAAAAAATGTTTTTTTTAATGAGATACATGACGTAAGTCCGAAACGTCGTAAGTCGAGGGTGTCATAAGTCGAGGACTACCTGTTTTTGTCTGCTGAGAATTATAGTAAAGATGTGTCTTAGCTTAACCTTTCCTTTATAAATTCACGTAATGGTCAAATCTGCTGGATTTAAATTGTTTTGCTTTGACGTCTTTCAAACGGCTGCGCGCTGCGAAAATAAATTATAAATAAATCTAATTTTAGCTCAAACAACTCCAACAGCTAAAATTTTGTAAATGACCACCAAATAATTACTTTGTGTAAGTTTAAAGAAAATCCGCCGTGTGGTTTATGAGCTATTTAGATAAATAGTAGCCGGAAAAACAAAGCTAGCCACAACACATTTACGCCCATAAAACATTGAATTTTATCTCAAACAATTCCAACAGCTAAAAGTTTGTAAATGGCCACAACGTAATTACTTTCTGTAAGTTTAAAGAAAATCTGTCCTGTAGATCATGAGTTATTAATCTAAATAGTACTCATTTACAATAGCTAACATAAATACAATAGCTATCATCCCCCAACAGCTCATCCTTAAACTGGACAGTCTGGGGCTGAACACCTCAATGTGTAACTGGCTGCTAGACTTCCTGACCGGGAGACCACAGACAGTGCGGGTCGGGAGTAACACATCTAGCACCATCACATTGAACACAGGGGCCCCACAAGGATGTGTGCTGAGCCCCCTTCTATTCACCCTGCTAACACACGACTGCACACCATCATACAGCTCCAACCACTTCATCAAGTTTGCGGACGACACAACAGTGGTGGGTCTCATCAGCAACAACGATGAGACGGACTACAGGAACGAGGTGAGCCGCCTGGCCTTGTGGTGCGGACACAACAATCTCACTCTCAACGTGGAGAAGACAAAGGAGATTGTTGTGGACTTCAGGAAGAGGGATGCCCAACATGCCCCTCTGACCATCAACAGCACCGCAGTGGAGAGAGTAGACAGCACCAAGTTCCTGGGAGTGCACGTCTCAAAGGACCTGTCCTGGAGCAGGAACACTGCAGCACTGGCCAAGAAGGCTCACCAGCGTCTCTACTTTCTCCGCAAGCTGAAAAGGGCTGGAGCTTCAACCCCCATCATGTGCACCTTCTACAGAGGTGCCATAGAAAGTGTCCTGACCAGCTGCATCACTGTGTGGTTTGGTGCATGTACTGCATCCTGCCGCAAGAGCCTCCAGCGCATTGTGAGAGCAGCTGAGAAGATCGTGGGCACCTCCTTTCCCTCACTGCAGGACTTACACAGCAAACGCCTCACTCGGAAAGCCCACTGCATGGCAGGTGATCCCACACACCCACTACACAGCTGCTTCAGACTGCTGCCATCAGGGAGGAGACTGAGGAGTCTCCAGGCTCGAACCAGCAGACTGAGAGACAGCTCTGTTCATCAGGCAGTCAGGATGCTAAACACTCTGCCTGCTCTGCCCCCCCTCCCATTTGAACTGCCTTAACACTAAAACTTTCTCACACATTACCACACAACACAAAGATTTTAACACTGGACTCTGTGTCATCAAACGGGTTATTCACTAAACTCTCGGTCATGTGCTCATACAGTTTGCACTACTTCTCATACTTGCACTAATGTTTGTATTACATCACTGCCTATAGTCATAATACTGTTTCCATTCTCTGTTTACATTTATTAATACTGTAACAATATAGGAGTTATTAGTCAGTTTACTGACTTACCTATAGTTTAGACGTGCAGGTATGAGCAGACTTTTATCTGCACAAACTTGCCACCAAGTTCACGGGGTCTCAACTTTTTCAGAATAAATCAACAAATCTAACGATGTGATTAGCCAGAAATGTAATTTCACGCTTAGACTTCAATTTATGTTGGTCTACCAAAAAATAGACCTTTTATTGAAACTATCACAAGAATTACATTAAACATTTGTATCGATATTAGCTCTGATTTAATAACTACGTTGACAAGAATTCAAATTAAAACAAACAGACAATTAAAACTTAACTGTTGGCACATTACTTGACAGATTAATAGCTTATGAAAAATAAGAAATAGGAGGAAGGAGTTCTGGAGCTAAGTTAAGCTAAAGTTGTTTACTTTGAACCAGACTAGGTGACACCGTTTCCCCCACACGAGCAGATTGCTGGGCTCCCGCACGTTCAAACACACCACGGCTCTTTACCTGTTGGAGGTTCGTCTCTTGGAGACAAGAGTGGAGAAGTTTGTGGACACACACGTGGATGGGTTTGTCCAGTGGCCGTCCAGTTGGACTTCAGCGTGAGTGTGCTGATTCACGATACGAGGAACTCGCCTCCCTCGGCAGGGACCAACGGTCGAGCGCACAGACTGACTTTCAAAATAAAACTTTAGAAAACAAATTCTTCCAGAAAGGAGAGTGAATGGATCAAAGTAAGGCTTTACTATGATCCCCGCTGAGACGTGGGTCGTTGACACCTGACCGGGACGTCTCAAGCTTTCAGAGAGGAGAGACGCAGGTTGACCGTTCGTTCTCCTCCAAACTCTAAACCAAAATCCAGGAAGTGCCCCTTAAGAAGGGGGTGTGACTTAGTCACATACTTCCTGCTGATTGGTTGTTGCACCCCTAGAGAGGGTGTGACTTTGCAAATGAGTGAGTTTGAGTGACAGATGATAGGGTAGACAAAACATAGAAAACATACGTGAGAAGATGCAGGTGCATGTCCCACATCAAGACAGCCGTCAACATCAACGAGGACCCTCATCAATATGCATACCGTGAGAACCGATCAACAGAGGACGCCATCTCCTCCGTGGTCCACACTGCTCTCACCCACCTGGATCAGAAGGACTCATACGTGCGTCTGCTCTTTGTGGACTTCACATCTGCCTTCAACACCATGATCCCCCAAACTCTGATAGACAAACTATCCACACTTGGACTAAGCCCCTCTATTTGTAACTGGGTCTTAGACTTCTTAACAAACAGACCACAGTCCGTGAAGATCCACAACTTCTCCTCCTCCACCATCACCCTCAGCACTGGCTCTCCTCAGGGATGTGTGCTGAGCCCTCTTCTGTTTACTCTGCTCACATATGATTGTACAGCCACACATCCAGGCTGTCATATTGTTAAGTTTGCAGATGATACAGCTGTGGTGGGATGCATCACAGATAATGATGAATCCAGCTACAGACAGGAGGTGGAACATCTGGAGAGCTGGTGCAAAGAGAACAACCTTCACATGAATGTGAAGAAGACGAAGGAGATGATTGTGGACTTCAGAAGGAACAAACACACCCACACCCCACTGTATATAGGTGGATCTGCGGTGGAGGTGGTCTCCAGCTACAAATACCTGGGTGTACACTTGAATGATAACCTCAGCTGGAGCAATAACACCACCAGCCTGATCAAGAAAGGTCATCAGAGACTCTACTTCCTCAGACGGCTGAGACGAGCCGGTCTGAGAAGCCCAGTCCTCACCTCGTTCTACAGGTGTGCAGTGGAGAGCGTCCTGTGCTCCAGCATCAACGTGTGGCATGGAGGCTGCACAGTTGCAGAGAGAAAAGCTCTGCAGAGAGTGGTGAAGGCTGCACAGAAGTCTGTGGGAGTCAGTCTCCCCACCATCACAGACATTTACACCTCCAGATGCAGAAAAAGAGCCACCTGCATCATGAAAGACCTCACTCACCCAGCACACTCACTCTTTGCACCACTCCCCTCGGGACGGAGGTTGAGGAGCATCAAATGTAGAACCACTAGACTGAGAAACAGCTTCTACCCTGAGGCTGTCAGACTCATGAATAAATAAATAATAAGAATAAACACTGCAAAATGTCACATCATACTGATACTGATCTGTTTCTTGTTGCTGCGTTCATCTGTGACCATCTGCTCATGTTCGTGCTGCTGTTTATAATGATGTTTTTCTACTACATTAGGGCTTAGTGTATTACTAGCTGATGTGATGTCTCTCTTAGTTAATCCTAGATGTTATTATTGTATTTCTCTTGCATTTGTTGTTGGATGTAACTGGGACCCTGTGTACATAATCTCGTTTTCAACACATGTACTACATGC
>JBBPBX010003122.1:0-21929 GCA_038048925.1 Garcialebias charrua | reverse complement strand
TGTCTTTTAGACGAACGACGCAAGATTTGGTAATCCCTAAAAATTTTGAAGTCTATGGCGAGACTCATCAAAATGAATAGATCTAGAATAGAAACGATCGAATCGGTTCTACCTAAATGATTGGGAGATCAGTGTAGATTATAGTACCTTAAGTAGTATTAATCTACTATGACTTTTCAAAGATTGAGATCTTTAACAAAATGAACAGCATGTTGGCATAGTTAAATCCATTTAAGTTTTCAACTTAACAACAATCAAAACCTCTTTTGGCTGGGAGTGTTCAGAAAACAATAACAACTTCAATAACAACAAAAGTAGCAATCAAGCAACTAAAAACAACGTTTCACTACGTCAAACTCACTCTGGTCGTCAGATTCCACGTGTCACACACAAGAAAAACAGTTCTTAGCTTTATAACCGATGTCAATTAAATCCTGCAGATTTAAACGGTTGTTAAGGTTAGTTTTTGTTGTGGGTTTTATGCTTAGCGTTTCTAAGTTCTAGTTGGAACGGTTTCTTTTCGCAACTAGAATAGTTTAAACTGTTTAGTTTATTTACTATCCTGTGCTTGGACGACCTTCTTTTCCCATGAAGTCTGTGAGTTTGCGAGATCTTTGTCGTTTGTGGGGTTATTGAAATCTTTGTCCTTGACATGGGCATGGCCTAACATCACCCCCCTGTGGTCATGAGGGACCAAGCACACGGGTGTGGACGTCCGTCCATGGGCACGAGTTAGGATGCCATTGTTTAGTTTAAGCTGTTCGCGCAGTTTATGGGGAACCTTGTACAGGAACCTTATAGGTCTCGGCCAACGTACCTCTGTACGTTTACCTCTTTCTGCGTAATGCAGGTGTGTCACAACTGTCGGCGCCGTCGCAAGCTTGTCACCGTCGTTGTGATGTATGTCTTCCCACTTCATGAATGAAGAGGTGCTCTTTGAGTCTGTAAGAACTATGTCATCTCTGAGTAGTTCTAGATTCAAATGCTCTTGAACCAAGGTTTCATTGAAAGCTTGGATGATAACTGAATTACCTGTCCCAGAGGACAGCACAGCGTTCTCGGTGTGTGATCCTTGGATCTCTACACCGTCCTCTACCTGTGGTAGGAAGTGTGAGTCTGCCCCCCTTTTGTTTAAGGAGGGGTCCTCAAAATCAGTAACAATGAAGTCCAAGTGACTGTCAGAGTGTTGTAGACTGTCACCTTGTGGGCTCAGATGTCCTTGAACCAAGACTTCACTGCAAGCTTGGCTGTATGCCGAATTATCTGTCCCACAGGACAGTACAGCGTCATCGGTGTGGGACCCTTGGATCACCACACCTCCCTCTACCGGTGGTAGGTAGTGTTCAGTGAGTGCTGAAGGTGTCAGCTCGCAGAGGAGGTCCTCGTGATGGGCCAGAGTCTGGTCCACCTGTAGAGTCTCCTCTGTCTCACCTGTACATGAAGGATCACTTACCGGGTTTGTGGTCTCTGTTGGGGAATCCCATGTGACCTCAGCGGTACCTGTTGTTGTACAGTCAGTGTCCTGACCTTGGGGAGGTACCACGAATGGCAGTGGACTGCTCACTGTGGCCCACATCGTCTGATTGCCATAATTTATAATCGCTTCAAAGCGATTTATAAAATCTTGGCCAACCACAAATGGAGCCCGGAGTGAGTCAAGATCAGACACATATACCGGGTGGTATAGTGACATCTCGCCAATCTGCATGTGGACCATGGCTATTAGGGTTGTTCTCGTCTTTGCGAGGCCCAGTTGATCACCATAAGTGTCTTTCACAAAGGGTATTTGCCTGCCAACATCGTTAGCGGCGGTCCTTAGCTCCTCAAACAGTTTGGCTGACATGACAGACACGTCTGAGCCGCTAACCAGGAGTGCTTCTTGCTCTAGGACCCCTTCCAATGTGAGTGGGAGGAAAGCTCTCTTAGCTTTACCCCTTCTTACAAAGTGACACAGAAACCGTTCAGGTTTTTCCACACGTGTCTGTGTACGTGTGACTCTGACTGTGTAATCGTCGTCGCTGTGAGCATCATGATGGCTGTCTGCCTCATGACCTTCAGGATGTGGATTTTCAGGACGCTGATCATCAGCAATTTGTTTGCTGTCAGCATTTATATCAGTGTTGACGTTATTGCTGTCAACTGTGTGCACTGAGTTGCTGCAAAAGGCAGTGCTGCGCGTCACTTCATCAGGTGGAACAAGGTTGTTTGTGTTATCATCAAGGACAACGTCATACGTTGTGTCAGCTTGGTCAACCACTGTAACATTGAAATCATTCGATAAACAACTCACAACCTCAGTCACGTTCTCGCGCGGAGGCGCTGTTTCCATAATCTGGAGCATGTGTGACTCATTGCATGTCTCAAACTGTGCAGTTCGAGGGGCAGGGGCAGGAGGGCCGCCTCTCGTGGGTACATGTTGGGACAGACCATTTTTCAATGGTTCACGGTGTCCATGCAACCGCCTTCGAATCTCACCCATTGTGAGATCCATGAGAGAACTCTGTTGGTTCGATCCGAACCATCTGTGTTCATCTAGAGAGCGAACACCTACTTCGTGTGGTTCACTGCTCATCTCAAGGTTTTCAACCTGAGGGGCAGAAGAACCTCCTGTGGACCGATCTGAGACACTGGTCCAGTTGGAACTGATCTGTTGTTTGTTATCATGAGGGACCTGTTCAATGTTGCACTCTGAAGGAGAGGGAACCTCTTCTAATGTCTGCAAGTGGGATGTGACCTTTTGACCTGTACAAACCTCTGATGGTATCCTAGGTTGTATTTCGGCCTCAAAAACTGACGTAGCATATTGTCTTATCACTTCCATGGAATCTTTTTCGCAATCAACCTTGAAATGAACACATTTCATTTGAAAAGGCATAAGATTCATAATGAAAAGACGTTTAAACTCCATATTTTCCTCTAATCCAGGAACAGGTTTGCCCCCGGAGTAGACCGAGATTAGCCTGTCATAGAATGACAGGGGATTTTCCCACTTATCCTGACGGACGTTCCATGCAGCCAGGTAATTAGCATACGATGAGGCAGACTCCCCCACTTTGCGGGAAGCCCGGGCAGGAAACCCAAGGCCCCCATCCATCCATCTAGGATACACAGAGCAAGAGGCCCCCTCAGGTGACTCACCTGTTTGAACGTCCATCTTTGTACTGATTTTCTGTGAAAAATCAAGTAAAGCGGGTCTCATTTCGCAGCTTGCAAATATGCAAAGTGTATGAGCTGCTCAGAAAACATCCAAGATGTTAAATGAAATAAAAATCAATGATGTTTATTAACTTGTCGACCTGTGACAAGGTCAAACAAAAACGGCTGTCGTTTGTGTGATTTTGTGAAAATCAAAACAAAGGACGCCTCAGGTGTGTTATTTTAACCTTGCAGATTAAAACAAAACAGGGACAGAGAGCTAGTTTTGCACATGATCAATGATAAAAGTGTCAAGTTTTATCAAAACAGACATGCTTGTAATAAATCAGTGTAACCGTTCTGCCATCAACATTTGATTATATGTGAAAATCAAATTCAAGTGTGCTGTGAGTACAATATTCTCAAAATGTTTCCCGTTTAAAACAGGAACAGTTACCATGTACACATTACAGGAAGACTGCGTCTTCTAATGTAACCAGCAGGGGTCACAGCGCTGGAAGTGAGTTTATCACAGCGACTGTAATTTCTCTATCTGACCGCTATAGAGGCGCTGTTATCACCAGTGAGCGCAGCCGTAGCTTTCAGCCCACACAGACATCCAACACGGATGAAAAGCATCAATCAGACAGATCTAAAGCGTAACGTGATAAGCTCTAGAACCCAGGCTCACAAAAACGAAATCATGTGAGCAAAATCGGTTGAACTGTGAAACCATTTAAACTGCGTTTAAAAGAAATAAGGTCGGTCCTCATAAAACCGGCAAAATCGGCGTCACGTGACCTGGTCACATGGCGATCGGCAGTTTTCAGAGCAACCGGCTCTGTCCACCCACTAAAATCTCAAAAACACCGCGATTAAACAGTCTTTTTAATGACAGTAATGGACAAACAAGCACGGAAACTCGTCAGGGACAAGTAGCTGAAGTGAAAAGTGACGAGGAGCGGGGCTTCACCCACTGCGCATGCGTCAACACATACAGCGTAATCGACCAATCACAGCGAAGACAGAACTGTAGTTCTAAAACCCAAGTGTTCATGGGAAACTGTGTCTTCCAAACCTAACGCCACCCACTAGTGACGTGCCGTTCGAGCGGTGCGTTCACGGACCTGCGGTCTTTTGAACTCTAGCGAGGAACGGACTTTTTCAACGTTCTAAAACAGTCATAAATACCGCAAAACACCGCGGTTAAGCCAGTCTTCGACGATATTACGTGCATAGAACTCGAACAAAACAAATAAACTGTTAGAAATGTGTGCAAAAATGAATCTGACAACCAGAGTCTACAGAAACCAACGTTCTTGAACGCGACACACAATGGACCAATCACAGCGTTTTAAGCAGCCATCTTGTCGGTACCGTTTAGCATTAGCTCGGCTCAAAGTACTGGACTCTCTTCCACAAAATAAACGTATTTTTACACCGCAGAAAATACCGTCAATGAGCTAAAACACAACCAAGCTAACTCTCACGCCCCCAGGGGAGGCAGCACTCTAACTGTGTACAACAACGGACTTTACGTCAAACGGAACCGGAATACATCCGGTCCAAACTAGCGGAGTGGGTTTTCCCGAACCTCGGCAAACACGTTGTAACAGATTAGGTAAAAATGGAGCAGCAAATGTGTGACACAGCTTCAACAGAAAATCGCAGATGTAATAGAATGAAACAGGATCGTGACTCGGCGGTCACAACAATGAAAGATGCATGCAGCCTCGTGACACGTAATGAAACGTCTCACAAGCACAGACAAAACATTTATCACGCACCCGCTCCAAGCATACGCTCAAATGTGAATGAAAAATAATTCTAACGGGAAAATAATCCAGACAATGCCACAATTAGCAACTCCCGGACACTCACCAGCCAAAACTATTCTTATAAGCCCAAAACCAGGATGCAAACTAATGCCAACAAACACCGTTAACAAAAATAAGCTACACCAAACAACTTAATAAACGTTCCAGGAACTCGGACGAGCCACCAATTGTAATTGAATAATAATGATGTTAGTAAGGTATTTAAACACTTACTGAGCCACCATTATTGGATGCGCAGTTTAGCAGACTTTAATCTTGCACAAACTGCCACCAAAGTGCGAGTTCTTCCTTTTTCCGATACTAAATTGTTTTTACTGTGATTAATCAGAAATGTAATTTCACGCTTAGACTTCAATTTATGTTGGTCTACCAAAAAAATAGACCTTTTATTGAAACTATCACAAGAATTACATTAAACATTTGTATCGATATTAGCTCTGATTTAATAACTACGTTGACAAGAATTCAAATTAAAACAAACAGACAATTAAAACTTAACTGTTGGCACATTACTTGACAGATTAATAGCTTATGAAAAATAAGAAATAGGAGGAAGGAGTTCTGGAGCTAAGTTAAGCTAAAGTTGTTTACTTTGAACCAGACTAGGTGACACCGTTTCCCCCACACGAGCAGATTGCTGGGCTCCCGCACGTTCAAACACACCACGGCTCTTTACCTGTTGGAGGTTCGTCTCTTGGAGACAAGAGTGGAGAAGTTTGTGGACACACACGTGGATGGGTTTGTCCAGTGGCCGTCCAGTTGGACTTCAGCGTGAGTGTGCTGATTCACGATACGAGGAACTCGCCTCCCTCGGCAGGGACCAACGGTCGAGCGCACAGACTGACTTTCAAAATAAAACTTTAGAAAACAAATTCTTCCAGAAAGGAGAGTGAATGGATCAAAGTAAGGCTTTACTATGATCCCCGCTGAGACGTGGGTCGTTGACACCTGACCGGGACGTCTCAAGCTTTCAGAGAGGAGAGACCCAGGTTGACCGTTCGTTCTCCTCCAAAAACTAAACCAAAATCCAGGAAGTGCCCCTTAAGAAGGGGGTGTGACTTAGTCACATACTTCCTGCTGATTGGTTGTTGCACCCCTCGAGAGGGTGTGACTTTGCAAATGAGTGAGTTTGAGTGACAGATGATAGGGTAGACAAAACATAGAAAACATACGTGAGAAGATGCAGGTGCATGTGCACAAGTCAGTACTTTGTTTTGAGAACTGATTCATTGTTTTTAGAAAGGACGGGAGACCGAAAGCAAGCTATGTCTAGCACTTTTCCTTTGAAACAAAAACAGTTCAAACAAATACGAAGGATTGTTCCTTCAACTTTCGACACTTATTCTGCCTAGAGCAGACAGTTCAAAGCATGATCATTCTGAGATGTTCTCTTAACTTTGTCATATTTAAAATATACCAGTTTAGTAAAATCATCATTGAAATGACAAAAAATACTGTTTGATCAATTCTGAATTAACACACATTAAAGAGAAAGTTCAATCTGATTAATTAGTGTCCATTAATCCATAATAATTGTTAACCAATATAGAGTCCACTTGTCCTTGAGAAACTCCTTGAGAGTTTCAAGAAGGTGTAACACTGAGAGTTTCAGAGAGATGTGGAGAGGCCCATATCCCATACGGACATGAGAGTGCTGTATCCCTACAATACTGTTTACTTTTATTACCACTGCTTACATTTATTTACTACTGTTTACATTTACACTACTCTAATATCTACACCACTGTTGATACATATACAGTGTGCTCTGACCGGTCTTATTTAGGGATGCCCAATGTGCCTTACTGCATATGCCACTTTTGCCTCTATAACAACATCAACTACTACCTCATACATATACTGTGTACATTAACTCATACGCTGCTTTGCCACTTTGCAAATGTCAATGCTAGAAACCTTTAGTTTATTTTAGTTATACTTTTTATACTCTTTTTTTATACTAGTATGCAAAAACTCAGGACAGTATTATGTTCATTAAATGTTTAATGTTTTAGTTTTAGAGTTGGTGTAAATTTTCATACTCTTATACCACTATGCAAAAACTCAGGACAGTGTTAGTTTTACTATTTTATGCTTATGTCTATTATTATATGTTTCAGTGTTTCAATGTTTAGATGTTTACTGTTGCACCGAGGGACTGAGAGAAACGCAATTTCGGTCCTGTGTATGTCCTGTACAGTACATATTGCAGATCTGACAATAAAGTTGACTTTGACTTTGACTTTTTGACATCAGACTGCAGGTCCATGAGTTCCAGCTGAACATCACTGGGTGCATCATCAGCACTGCAGACGAAAGGAGAGGAAATCATCTGCATTTTATCCTAAATTGTTCTGAGATCTTCAAATCATCTTGAACACTCACCATGCAGTGCATCAAACATGGAGTACCACCTGCGGAGGGGATCAGCTGATGGTGTGAATTCTTTCAGGGTTTGCAGTGATAGTCTCATGAAAGCCTTCAGCAGGCTGTGCAGTTCATGAACAGAGAGGCGCTTGCCTTGCTGTTCTGTGTTCAGTTCAGTCATCAGTGCAGTCACATCAACAGCAAATGAAAAACCTGCCATCTAGTCTTCTTCTCAGAGCTCTGGAATGTCTTGGTTCTTCTTCTCACAGAACTCTTGGACCTCTGCTTCCAGGTCCCAAACTCACTCCCTTTGCCGAGGCTGAGCCATGTGGCAGCTGACGACACTGCTCAGTCTCATGCTCCTCTAAAGGTGCACCAACCTGCCAGTGATCCAGCGCTCGTGCCCTCATGAACTTTTCTATTTTAGTTACCGGTACATCAGTCACATGGGTCATTTTTAGCACGGCCTTGCACAACACATGCTGGCGTGTAATAAAATGCACAAATACCCATTTCTGATATGTGCTGATTTCAGTCACTTTATTTTGCACACGTTTCAAAAGTTTGACATTTTTCCCTGTAAGATTTGGACAACCGTCCAATGTGACACCTGCCAGTCTGTCCCGTTTCAGTCCCAGCATGTCCATTTACCTCTGAACAGATCGTTTCCTGCCGTTGTCCCTTTCATTGCAGCCAGCTCCTCCATCATGTTGAAGTCCGTTATTCCACAGACAAACACGAGTAACTGGGCTGAGTCTCAGACATCACGACTCTCGTTCAAAACCAAGGAGAAGAAGTCCAAACCTGCCACTTCACGTTGCAGCTGAAGCTCCAGATTCATCCTCAGTCCTTCTCATCATGCTTCTCCTGGACAACAGGACTTGCTCAAATGCTTCTTCTTTTTTCCAGGGCACATTAGCGCTGCAGAGTCCACCAAGCACTCTGACACCCCCCCTCCCCCCGAGAATGGCTCACTGTTTTAGCCATTTTGTGGGATATGACAAAGTTAAGTCTCGGTTGCTGCACCCCGGGATGTGTGAAGCACGGTCAAACAGCCCTGCTGCATTTGTAGCTTAGCAAAGCTTCAGATGTCTGCGCCCTTTCAGCATCAGTCAAGTTTTTGTATTTCTCTGCGTGTTTTCTCTCATAAATGTGACTCAAACTGTAATCCTCAAACACAGCCATCTGCTTTCCACAAACTAAACACACAGCTCTACCCCAAACTTCAGTAAATTAATATTTAGCCATCCATCTTTTGTTGAAAACCTTCCACTAAGCATCTACTGTTTTTAAAGCACGAGTGGACATTTTTGAGGGCTAACGTTATCTTGTGACTTGCTCGTGACAACAATTCAATCATGCACATTGCGCATGTCTTGATTTACATATTGCATCATTTTGTACGTGAATTTAAAAAAAAACCATCAAAATTAAAGCAATGCTACGGAGCCCGTCCGGTGACATGGTAGAAAAAAAAAAAATCAAGTGGCCACGTGATAATTTCGCGTTACCACGCAATAATTTTCACGAGGCCACGTGATTATTATCGCGTGGCCACGCAATAATTATTGCGTGGGAACGCGATAATTATTACGTGGCCACGTGATAAAAACCATTGAGTGTCGGGAAACAGATTTTTATAATGTGTTCCTGAACGCAGCATAACTCCAGTGAGTCATGAATAAATGAATGTGGTTTCTTTCACTAATACTTCCATGGCATTCAGGTACAACTCCCAGTGTGTAATTGAGTGTTTTACATAAATGCAGGCAGTGTACGTGGTCAGCGACCTATTCGTAATATGGTATGTTTATCCTAAAAACGAAGTTGTTTACATGATGAAGATAATGGCCTAGTGCTAACTCAGTGCTAATATGCTAACCATACCGTCAGTGCAATATTTAATTCTACTAGTATTTTGTCGCTACAGGGAAATTGCTAGATAGTTGTGGTGTGTAGACTATGCATTAGTTACTTGGTGGTATTGTCTCGATGTACAATATGTTTTAGGTCGGTATTACAGGGGTATTTGCATTGTGACATAATGGTTAGTGGTTACCATTCAGTCAGCAGTACGCATGCCCTGAAGGACGTTTGTGTACAGTAGTTCTCTTTCGCTCAAATACTCCAGTATTTTACTGGCGTTCACACAGACACATGTAAAGGAAGACTGTTCAGTAAATGAACAAAATAAATAATGCTATCAAACAGGCCCACACAGTAGATAGACAGCTACTTTCATTGATATAGTCAGCTGGAACTAATGACTTACCAGTGATACATACAGTACTTTAATGAGTCGGGGAAACTAAACAGCCACTGGCCAAAAGGATGGTCCAGCACAGAAGATCAACATCATCAGGTAAGGACCAGGGTTGCCAGATCTCCAGACCGAAAGAAGCGATCAGCTCCTTCAAAACAAGCACAAACAAGCGACTCGCTCTTTCAAAAAAAGCCCCAAAAAAGCACCCCATCCCATTGTGTAAAAAAAGGCAGTTTTAAACAGTATAAACATATTTATTATGGCATTACATATAACCAGCAAAATTATACATTAAAGAACGTATTCAGTCTAAAAAATAAAAATACATTTTGCATTTTTCTCCCATCTGTGGTCGTGGTCGGATCCAGTCTTGAAGAGCACGCTCTTTCTCCCAATCTTTATTATATTTTTTTCCATATTTACCCCACTTAGAGCTCATATTAGCGTTGTCTTGTCTAGACATTTCACTAAATTCTTTAGTTTGTAGCAGGTCGCTTTTGTAAATGAGCCCTCGAGGCTCAATGAGATTTACCTGACTAAATAAAGGTTGAATGAATGAATGAATGAATAGACAAAGAATAAATAACAATGTTGCATTCGCGTGTAGTCGGATGTCCCGTGAAGAAACACGGTTTTTAATTTTAAACTCACTTTGAAAGTAATTTTCATTAATTTATCATTTTGTTTGCTAAAAACTAACATAGTTGAATGATACAAGATATATATGTTGTGTCACTATATGCTGCTCATGCTGACTCATCATTAATTGCTCGCGCTTATATAGTTTTACTCATAGATATATACATATATATTATCTATGGTTTTACTGGCTCTGACTGTCGCTTGCGCCAACTGCACCTGAACGTAACATCCGCCTTGATGTAACATACGTGGAAGGGGGGCGTGACAAACTACCTACCACTCGCATTACTGCTCGACTGAAAAACAAGCACAAATAAGCGACTCAATGTCCGCGAGAAGCCCAAAAAACCGCCACAAGCGGCTGACCAAATTTGAAAGCGACTCCAGGGGAAAACAAGCCCATTGCCGCTTGAAATAAGCGGACTTGGCAACTATGGTCAGGACTCTGCGGTCTACACTCATCTCCAGGTCAGAGGTCACTCTTTCAGGGATGAAGATGTTCACATCCTTGATAGAGAGGAACAATGGTTTGAGAGAGGAGTAAAGGAGGCCATCTTTGTGAAAAGAAACCGTCCATCATTAAACAGGGGTGGAGGCCTCCGGGTTCAACTGTCCCCCTCTTACAATGCTGTTATTGCTAGTATCACTCAGCCCTCTGTGAATAGCAAACAACCATCAGGGTGCTAACGATCCATCGTTAGGCTGATGGTCCTCCTTGATCATGTGAGCAGCTGGTTTCAGGCTGTCATCAGCCAACTGGTTGATCCACTGTGAGAGGGTGCTATTTATAAGACTGAGCTGAATACAGCAGCTCAGACTGAGGAAGTCTTTCGGACGAAAGACGAAACGTTTCTACAATTTTTTTGCTTTGTTTTGTTTTTTTGAATGTCCAGAGGACCAGACTTAGCTTTTTTAGATTTTTCTACCTGGATTATTGAGCCTGCATCAGGGTTTAATGAGTCTACTTTTGGATTCTCAGGTTTGTGTTGATTTCAATATATTTTATTATTACAGAATCATTTTACAGTCATGTCTTTTAATTGTTCATTTGAATGTTTCTAAAGGCTGCATTTGAAATGGAGAGAGAGGAAGATGCCTTCTTGCTGTTTTTGCGGGACCGTGGAATTAGAGACGAAATTATAAAAAAAACAAAAAAATGACAAGGTGAGCTATTCCTCCCACAGATGTTGAAACCATACAAATGATGTTTGCAATGGTTAATGGTCTTTGAGCACTTTGAGATTTTTATTAATGAAAAGTGTGGTATAAAATGAATTTATTATTATTATTACAGTATTATTATTGGTCATACCTTAAACTTATAAGCATAGTCTCACAGGGTATATACAGAAATTCTCAAGTTAAATTTAATACCTTTTAATACCATCACAATATTTTTTAATACCATCACGACACTGAGCTGCAATCGTAGCGGCAACCTCTTGTATTTCAGTTCAGAGCAACTAATTGTAAAGTGATAGATTACTGTCATTTTCTTCCTAAACTTTGGTAGTACATGTAGTTTTATAATAATTACTGGATACATCAATTTGCTTCTTGCCTCAATAAAAGCACTGACCTACTTGTTATTTAAATCTAACCCAAGACAAAAAGTTTAATTGTTCCCACACATAACATATCTCTAATGGCAAATGAAAAACTGTAAACTTGAAAACAGAACAGTTTAGTTAAAATAATTCAACACTGAACACATGCACAATTCAAAAAGAGAGAGAAAAATAATAACTACCATATTTTTCATCCTGTAAGTCACAGTTTTTTGCATAATTTACATGCCTTGCAACTTATAGGCCGAAGTGACATATTTATGGATTTTTCCCATTTTTATAAACCACTTTTTGACTGAGATATGACCGTTTACATTCATTCTGATTGATTCATTCTGCCCAATTTACACTACATGCATTCCGGCTCCGCTCCGCAGGTCGCAGCTGAGCGTTTCAAGTCCAGTTTCCATTACCTCTGCTCCGCTCCGCTCCGCCTGGATGCGCCACTCCGAGACGCATGCGCGGGAATTGCGAGATCGCGCGATAAATCAAGTGATAGGAAGTCAGAACAAAACAATTCATTCGGTGGAAGAAGGAGAACAACAGTAGAGACTGCCTCGCTGTTTGATTGTTTTTTGCATTGAGATATTTTCAGGACATTTGCTCTGTAATGGGTGAGTATTGTAGATCATTCAAAGAAGTACATTTTTGCTTATTTGTGTGCATTTAAATGTAATTGTATACATTTAATTACCTAATGTTTGTACTTAAAAAAAAGGATCTAATGTATAAAACTGCTAATATCAAAATCAATGTACAGCAAACCCTCGACCTACGTCACCCGCGACCTACGGCAACTCAGACTTACGATTTTATCATTTTTAATAAAAATATGATAAAAAAAAATAAAAAAAATATTTTTTTTTTTTTATGTTATTAATTTCATGTGTATAGCACTTTGTTGCAGCTGTGGTTGTTTTAAATGGCTTTATAAATAAAGTATAATTATTAATATTACGTTTTTATTACAATTTGATCGTATTTACGCAACTTCCGGTCGTTTCCGGTCGCCATTTTACAATTGTCTACTGCGGTCAATGGAGCTCTAGACGCTCCTGTCAGCTGGCTTTAGAGGACCGTGTGTCCGTTCAGGGTTGCCTCATACGGATAAATTTGCTGGAAACACTCGGTCAACTCTGTGGACGTCTCAGGCCCGGAGGAGCAGCCGCCGATCGCCCCGTGATCGCTCCAACAACGCCGCCCGACATGCTAACGACAGCAGCTAACAGAGCAGCTAACACAGGCGAAGACACCGAGCCGACATGCCGCGGAGGGGCCATCTGCGGCCGGGAGCTCGCCGCAAATGTCCGCCTGGCAGTCGGGGGACACCGAGCTAACGCGGAGATACAAAGCCGACAGCCTTTTTGAATGAACTGACATGCTAACCAGTGCTGCTAATGGCGGGGCCTAACCGTAGCTAACGCCGAGCAGCTTGTTTTGGATGGAGGAACATCGCGGAGAAACGGCTTTCAGTAAGTTTTTTTTTTTTCTGGCTCCAAATGTATGAAGTTAAGAAGCTAACAGTCATTCTTTTAAACAGTTTTGACCACGTGTGTGCGTGTGGAGCGTAAGGAAGCTGGGGGAGCTCGCACCCGAGCTGATGCTAAAAGACGAAGGCAGGCTTTGACCAGCTCAAAGTAAGACATTATATTTTTTATTTATTGTACAGTACTGTATTCATTTACTGTACAGTTCTGTGCATGTTCATGGCCTAGTATGTCTGCTTGTTCAGTCTCATGCCATTAAATATGTGTGCGGCGCTCCGTTAGCGGTATAGCCGCGACCTATGTCAGAAACGCGGACCTACGACAGGCAGGTGTTTTTGGTCCGCGAGGTACGACAACATCGACCTAAGTCACACACGTAGGTCCCAATCCCTGACGTAACTCGAGGGCTTCCTGTATATATATATCCATTCCATCCATCCATTTTCTTCCGCTTATCCGGGGTCGGGTCGCGGGGGTAGCAGCCTAAGTAGGGAGGCCCAGACTTCCCTCTCCCCAGCCACTTGGAGCAGCTCCTCTGGGGGAATCCCAAGGCGTTCCCAGGCCAGCCGAGAAACATAGTCCCTCCAGCGTGTCCTGGGTCTTCCTCTGGGTCTCCTCCCGGTGGGACATGCCCGGAACACCTCACCAGGGAGGCAGTACGAGGACGAGGAGGCATCCTAACCAGATGCCCGAGCCACCTCAACTGGTTCCTCTCGATGTGGAGAAGGCCGCTCGTCCGGGATATGTTGTGGAGTCATGAAATGGTGGCTGCCACGTGTTGGTTTCCCTTCAGGGGTTGTTGAGATTTTAGCTCTGATCTTGGGAGCTGATGGGATCAGTTTTAATGAATTATCGTCGGGTCGCCGATACAAAAGGTGGGGGTAGAATGTAGCAGTAGAGAAAGATGCCTGATTAGGCTGATGGGTTCCAGGTGCAACGTCTAGTTGTTAGAGTGGGCGTGGTATAAAAGCAGCTGCTCTGCGTGCAGGCAGACAGGTCGTCTTCACACGTCGCCGTGTGGCTGGTGTGCCGTGGGTTCTGACCGTCATGGTGTCCCACGGGTTTTGGCCGTAAAGGCAACCAGTCACTGAGTGTGGTACAGGCTGTTCGACTGCTGGATGGTAGGTGTTCTTTCTCTCGCTGTATTATAGCTGATTTTGGGTCAGAAATGATAAATCTACGTGTGATTATAACAAACAATTTAACAAACCACATAGACAAGATCACAGCAGATCAAGGCCCAGACAAAAAGGGACCTGACATCTCTGGCATGAAGCTCTTTATGGGATGGCTGACGAGCTCAAACACTTTTCACCTGTGGCAGCCAGGTAGAACTGAAAAACAACAGGAGAGAGAGGGCTCCCTCAAGAGCCATTTTATATGTTACGACCGGTAAAGGCCAAAACATACAAAGTGGACACTGACACAGAAAAAGAATTAAAACGAATTTTATTAAACCAAAACTAAGAGCCTCCAGGCGGGCAGGGTCCTCCCAGGCTTCTCCCACCGGACTGGAGCGTCCTCTCCTGGATCAGCGTCCAAAGGAAAATAAATAAAAGAAAGTTCAAAGCAATGGTGGACCGGTGAGTCTGGCCAAAATCAAGAAAACACCACCCAGGCAAACCCAACCCCAATATAGGGCCGTAGTGTTTCCCCAGGCGATGATCTACCTATAACCAACAAGGCCCTCACTATCCAATAAAATAAAGATGCGAAAACTAGGCTACCAACCCTCACCAGTCAAAAATACAAAATAAAATTAAAAAGAGAAAAAAGGTAACAGTAAAGTAAAGACCTTACAACTCCAACAGGAGCAAAACAACAACAACCTGAGAGGGTGGAGATCTCTCAGAATTGTTTGGTTACCTGACAGTGTCACCTCAGCAGTTCCAGTGAACCTCAGCTGAATTTCACACCATCCAGAAGACTTCAATAAGCCACTACTCGTTCATCAAGCCTGTCTTGGTACAACGAGTCTCCATTTTATATGTTACGACCGGTAAAGGCCAAAACATACAAAGTGGACACTGACACAGAAAAAGAATTAAAACAAATTTTATTGAACTAAAACTAATGCCAATCCAAGCTGGCAAGGTCCTCCCAGGCTTCTCACCAGCGTTGGATTAAGTCCAAAAGTGTAATGTGTAGAAATAGGCTGACATATGAATTTAATATAAATGTGTGCAAAAAATGCATTTTGTCAAAATATAATGAATTCATGCTTTATCACTGTATCATTTTAATGAACTGTCTGAAATATTATCCTAAATAAACATTTTTGAAGCATTTTTTGAGCAAAAAAAAAAAACAGACTTGGAGGAAAAACGCCTTAAAATGTTGAATTTTTCCCAGTGAGCTATGTTTGTGTTTATTTCCAACTGATAAATACTAATATAAAAATATTATTTGAGGTTTCCTCTTTATATTGACATAACAATTACTCAAATTTACATAAAATCATGATTCAGACCAAACTGTAACATATTATTCTAACCAACAAGACAAATTAAGTAATATCTCAGGATAAGCTTATGATATTAGAATGATCCAGGTATCAAAATGTACCTTTTAAAGCCATGAATCTGAAAACGTAATTAGATCATTTTGACCAAATTTGACTTAATCCTCATTTTGATGCAATGGGTCACACATATATGTCCAATGTGAACAAGTGTTCGTATGTAATTTATAATTTCTGTTTATTTTACAGCTTACATTAACTGGAGAAGAAGATTTGCTTTGCTGATGCTGCTGGACATGGCAGAAAATCGAGACCGAAGAAGAGGCAGGGTTTGGGTCCATTCTCTGAATGAACAAAGAATCAGACAAGGCGATTTCTACCATCTGGTTGCTGAGCTGCGGCTGGACAGTCAAAGACATCATCAGTATTTCCGCATGTCAGCAGAGCAGATGGATGAACTTCTGTCCCTTGTCGGCCCTGAATTGACAAGACAGTTTACGACGTTCAGAGCTGCGCTTGAGCCAAAACAAAGACTTGCTGTTGGACTTCGGTAAATATTGTCACAAAACAACAATGCATCATTTACAGTAAATATACATTGTAAGTGCAGAAGCTCTCACTAGTCTAGCTCCTTAAAGCTCTTTCATACGCGACACATTTCTTCAAAAAGGAGGTCTTGAATCCAGCGATTATATTTGTGTCTTTACTGAACTTAATAAAAAGCGATACACAAAAAAAAGGCAATACAGATTCAAAACAAATAGAAAGTGACGGTCAAAAGACTGTTACTGTTCGGGTGCCAGACTTCTACTAACAAAATGGATGCTTACGTCATCTTTAAATCCTTTTAAACAGCCAATCAGAAGGCACCACGTCATAAGCTTCAACAGCATAGAATTCCAAATGCTTATTTTCTTCAAACAGCAGAACTACAACTGTAAATCACAGAATCAATTCAGGCAACAAAATAAACATTTCTTTTAAACTTAAATCCTTTATATGGCTCCTACATTTTCCGGCCCCTAATTGACTATGTATTAACATATCAATTACTAACTCAACTTAAATTGGAGCCATAAATATTTCAGTAACTTATCAAACAAAAGCTTGCTTAATTTGGTTACAAAACAGTCTCTTAATGAAAAATTTTATTCTCCATTGAATTTCAGATGCGTCTGGAAGTCGTCCAGATCCAGTCCATGTTGAGGTCCATTCCAAGACTCAAAGTGGCTTGGCTCTTGTCAGGTCCCTCTGGTGGCTCCTGGTTTTCATCACAGACCACGTAGAGTCGGGGCTCACTGTCCTCTCTCCTCTTCCTCCTATCATCAGCTGATATTTTTTTCTCCCAGCTTGGATGCTGCACGTCCAGCTTGGATGCTACACACGGACTCAGGACAGTGTTAGTTTTACTATTTTATGCTTATGTCTATTATTATATGTTTCAGTGTTTCAATGTTTAGATGTTTACTGTTGCACCGAGGGACTGAGAGAAACGCAATTTCGGTCCTGTGTATGTCCTGCACTGTACATATTGCAGATCTGACAATAAAGTTGACTTTGACTTTGACACGTCCTCAGGCCATTCCTTTCGTTCTCTGAAATCATCTGTAGGTCGTGCTTTTCCCGTGCATTCCTCTTCTCGCTCATCACTGTCCAGGCTAAAGCCAGAACTATGTCCCGGTCTGGTAGCCTCTTGTTGCTTGGTCCTCTCTGTCTTGTCGTGGTCTGGTTTCTGTGTAGCAGACTTCTTAGCAGGCTTGGAAAACTTTTCACTCTTTCCTGTTAACTTTGTGGGCTTGCTGCTGCTTTTCTCTACAGCAGGTGGATGATTTGGTGGCCTGCGAGGAGCTCGATCTTTGGCCTCACAGTTTAGCAGGAACTTTTTTAACAGATTGGTTGAGCCACTAGCATCCCAGACAGCATTTACATTTGGGCCGGATCCGTTTACAAGTCGCCAGATCCGCATAACAGTCAGAGACGGCGTGGTGTTGTGTGCCAGTTCCACCCCGATTCTGAGATCATGAGCTGCACTGACACCTGCGCTGGGTGTGGTTCTGATCCGGTTTTTGCCTGCAGACCGAATGCGCCAGCCTCAGAGGTTTACAAAGACTGGCATCTGGCTCTGATCTGGTCCCAGACTGCAAGCCAACTGCGCCTTCCTTGGCTTTATTTTTTTTAAGCAACAGACGCAGCACTGAGAGAAGTGATCCCTTACCAAAAAGTAGTATATGCAAGTATACTTAAAGTACACTAATTTTAAACTAAAAAAATAAGAGTATACTTTCAGTATACTTTTTAGGTACTTATCAAAAGTATACTTGGCCAAGTTTATTTTACACAATACTTGACTTATACTAAAAATAAACTAAAAGTCTAAGTATACTTAATCTATACTTATGTTTAAACTTTTGGCCAAGATATTTTACACAAAGTATTTTCACACTGGTTTATTTTTAGTACTTCTGTTTTAAACGTTTTGTCAGTTTTTTGAAACAGCTCGAGCTGTTTTTTTATATTGTTGTATATATATATATATATATATATATATATATATATATATATATATATATATATATATATATAGTATATTATTATTATTATTGAGCATGCATCAGGGTATTATTATTATCATCATTATTATTATTATCATTATTCAATTTTATTCTGCGTTACTCCAGGCGTGTTTGCTTTCTACCATTTTTCTGTTTGTGGTCTCATGCGTTATTGGGGGTAGAACGTGATCATGTACGTCCCAACCAATCAACGCCACTCTTGCTTGTCAGGTTGCATGTGAACTTTGTCCTAACCAATCAACGCCACTCTTGTTTATCGGGTGAAGTAGCATGTGATCATATCCAACCAATCAACGCCTCTTGCTTCGCGCGCTTCTTTCAAATGTAGCCATTTCCTTTCAACTGTTGGACAAGAAGCTGTTGTTGTGTTGGACTCAGCGCTCGTAAAACTTGCTTTTTATTAGACGTCGACTGGTCAGACTCTGGACGACGACTGGACATTCAGTTGGAAGTTGAAGGTCGGTTCGGTTTTGTTTATTTGCTAGCTTTTTTAGCTCTGTTCAGTTGAATGAACAAAACCTGCTGTTGCTAAAAGCTAAGCTAACAACGAGCTAAAACGGGTGTGTCGTGTATGCTGCTGAGGCAGATAATTTGAGGCAAGTAAAACACTGCAGGTTAGGTTATTCTAGCGTTTAAATAAGCCATATATGCTACGTTTTTTTTTTTTTTTGGCTTAGTTCCTGGATGGTTTTTCAAAGAGACAGGCCCCGCATCCTCACGCTGTTTGCGTCGCATGTCTGTTAACACACATGCGCTCACTAGCCAGCAGAACAATAACCGCAGCCAGGCTGAAATACTAATTTACTTTAAATACGTATTTCAGCAACATACTGTTTTTGTAGCTGCTTAAACAAGAGGCTGAAGGAAGATATATCTCATTCACGAGGTCTTGAGAGTCAATTACTTTCTGAGAGTTTCATTAAAGATTTACTGGAACATGAGATATTTTGCTAACAGACACACAGGCAGGCTAATATGAGTGCCAGACTTTGGTGGTGGTGGTGCTAAACTGTTCACAGTAACACAGCAGAGGTGTTTGTCCCTTGTTGATGCGAATCTTTAGGTTTGAATGCTCTTTATTTGTCTCTAAGTTGATGGAAGCATCAAAGTGATGCATGTAGAACAGAAACTAAAGATTTATCACATGTTCTCTTTGATTCTGCAGGTTGTCAGAGATCAGCTGTGCCTCTCTGCTCTCAGCTCTTCAATCCAACCCCATCTGACACAACTGGATCAGACTCAGAACCTAGCCTTGAGAACTGCGGTAAAGTGAGCCACTCGTCATTGAGAGGTAATTTCTAAGTACCGGTAGTTTGAGTAAAGCAATTAAGACACTGATTTTTTGTTAACAGAGTTCACTTTGCTCTCAGCATTAAACGTGACGCTTGAACATGGTTTGGTTTCATGTTGCTCCACTTCATTCACCCAGAGTTTGAAGGAGCACACACCTTTTATTAATTAAAGCTGCACAGGTGCAGTAAATTAAAAGTCACATGATGCATCTGAGCATCCAATACAAAACAAGCCTATAAAGAAAAACAAATTCAAACAAAATGAGAGCAATACAAAAACATTCATAATGTCAACACCCCCACTTGCTCACATTTTGGGTAACTCCCTCAGGCTCTTAATGTTTCAAACCTAAATAAATTCTTCATACACCAAACAAACATTTCATACTTTTTCAACTTCATCTTGGTTGCTGGTTTGGTTAGTACGTCTGCAACCATATCATTTGTACTTTAAGAGTAAATGTACTTTTGTTTTAAAGGTCTCCCACCTACCTGCTCCAACATTTTCCTCTGGACCTGTTGTCAGGTATAATCTGTAAATTTTAACATTTAAATACTGTATACACACACATTTCAGTACTACATTGTCTTTTTTTTCCCTCGGCTAGTCTGGGAGAAAAATACCTAAAGCTTCTGGATCCAGTTGTACACAAAGAAGTACCTGTGAGGCCAACCCTGTAATGGGTAAGTGCTGGCTACTTTGGTTTTTGTTTTCCATTGTTTGGTATGTTCATTGTTATGGAAGATCAAAACTGACATAATTAGAAGTAAAAGCATGTATATGAATGGACTGATAAATTAATAAATACACTAAAAATGCACAAATTAAATTACAAAGGAGAAATTTACTTCATGTTATATAATTTAATTGACCTTTTTATTTTCCAGGTTAGTTCCAATAAATTATATATTTCTGCTTATAATTTACATTTTACTGTATTTTTAAAATATATATTTTTGTTTTTCTTGTAGATGCATTTGTGCCTTTTAATGTTTATATTCAATTATTGTTTATATTTTTTTTCCCACAAGTTTTTCTTTTTTAAATGGGTCTTACATTTCTATGTCTCCTGTTTTGACTTTACCTTATGCATTTCTGCTTCATGCACAGTAGATCTACACATGGATCCTGCTCCTTCCTGTTTTTTTGACCAATAGAAGTGGAGCTGACCCAAGAAGCTCTGCCCACCTTATTTACATCATGAGACAGAAATACATAAGATGAAGTAAAAACGGGTGACAGAGAAGTGTAAAAACACATGGAAATAAAAAGACTTTTGGGGGAATAAATATAAAATAAATAAATATTTACAATATAAATATTGGGAGGCACAAATGCAGATACAAGTAAAAAGGAACACAAAAATATGTTTTTAAAAACAGTATGTAAAGTTTATTGGAACAAAGCATAAAAATAAATATGAAGGTAAATTAAATTATAAAACATGAGGTAAAGTTCTCCTTTTTTTAATTTAATTGATGCATTTCAAGTGTATTTATTGGTCATTTTATATACAGTATTTTGGCTTTTACTTCTAATTATGTCAGTTGGGGTTCTTCATTAATTGTTACCTGCATGATTTGAATTTATTTTACAATCTCTGATGTCCATATCCTCTGACCTAGGCCTCACTGAATTCTCTAATACTTGACTAAATGTGTTGAGAGCCTCCAGCTGACTACATGCACACGTAAGTTATGACAATTTCTTATGTTTGTTTGTTTTTGTTTTATTATATTCTTCTTCTTCTTCTTCTTTCGGCTTTTCCCTTTTCAGGGGTCGCCACAGCGAGTCATCCTCCTCCACCTCACTCTGTCCTCTGCATCCTCTGTCCTCACTCCAACTACCTCCATGTCCTCTCTAACTGCATCCATATATCTCCTCTTTGGTCTCCCTCTTTGTCTTTTTCCTGGCAGCTGCATTTCTAACATCCTTCTACCAATATACCCACTGTCCCTCCTCTGGACATGTCCAAACCATCTCAGTCTGGCCTCCCTAACTTTATCTCCCAGTTGTTCAACATGTGCTGTACCTCTGATGATCTCATTCCTGATCTTATCCATCCTTGTCACTCCTAAGGAGAACCTCAGCATCTTCATTTCTGCCACTTCCAGTTCTTTCTCCTGTCTTTTTGTCAATGCCACTGTCTCCAGACCATACAACATAGCTGGTCTCACCACTGTCTTGTAAACTTTTCCTTTGACCTTTGCTGACACCTTTTTGTCACAAATCACTCCTGAAACTTTTCTCCATCCACTCCATCCTGCCTGGACTCTCTTTTTCACCTCTTTACCACATTCCC
>JBBPBX010003121.1:64611-84803 GCA_038048925.1 Garcialebias charrua | reverse complement strand
AATTAATATTCAATGTTTTATAGACATAAATGTGTCAAGCTAGCTTCGATTTTTTTCGCCCTAGTACTTTGCAACACAAATCATGAAATACCTAAAAAACCATACCACTGATATTATCCAAACCAACACTGTGCAATCACAAGATGTCCATGTACTGACTGTATCCCGTTGGAGTTATTTGAATTTATATTCAATTTTTTTACAATTTATTTTCGTAGTGCACGTACAGGTTTGGAAGAAGTCAAAGCGAACCTACTTTAAATGCAGCAGATTTGATCACTAAGTGACATTATTAAAGGACGGTTACTGGTAATCAGGAACCCTCGTGGTATAAAGTCAGCTATGAAATATATTTTTATATCTGTTCATTGAGCTATAATAATAATATAATAATAATTTGTCACATTTGTCATCTGTGTATGTTTCCCATACTTGACAGACGAAATTGGTCTTCTGCATTTAACCCAACCACCACCAGGTGGTGCAGCGAGCAGCGTAGTCGCGCTCGGGGAGCTGGAGAATTAGATGTGCACTCATAGACACCCCAAGGTGTGTAGTGGCCGGGGCCGGGGCGTGAACCCGCGTCCTTCGGGTCCCAAGTCAAAAGCCCTGCCACTACACCATCTTGGCTCCTACATTTTAAAGACATAAAGCCGCCCGCACGCGTTGCTCGTGGCGATCATACTTTTTAAAATCCTGCAGTTTTGAGCAGTACGTGATTTTATTAAGGACACGTTCAGCTGAAGACCCATATTTGCTATAATTTTAAAAACAAATAATTATTTTTACCGTGTTTATCATGTAAAGTCCTGCCGTGTTCACTTCCCTCTCTTCCGTGAAAACAGCTCGAGTCCACACAGACTCCTCCTTCCGGAGCGGGTGAGCACGCGTTGGCACCCCTCTGAAACCACACCAAAAATCTGGCGCGGGGCAGCACGGAATATCCGGTGGGGAAGGCGTAAAGGGGGTCTCTGCGACGCACATATGACGTAATATCCGACCCGTGCCGACCGGTGGAAAAGGGGCATTAGAGTTACCAATCAGCCTAACATGGACAAAACGTATGTACAAAAGTAGAACACTACGACATTATAATGTTGCTTTTGTTGTTGTTTTCATTCATGTAAATACACTGGTGTGATATCTTAGTATATGTTTTGGTAAATGTCTATGTTGGTGTTATAGTCAAAAACTCCACCAGCCGCCACTGCTGCAGATGAGTGTAGACTGCAGAGTCCTGAGCTGATGATGTTGATCTTCTGTGCTGGTCCATCCTTTTGGTCAGTGGCTGTTTAGTTTCCCCGATGTAAGACTGATCACCCTCCTGACACTGAACAGCATACACAATATTACTCTGTTTGTGCCAAGGGACTAGATCTTTGGGATAAACCAGTCTTAGCTATAAAATATTTTGGGATTTAAAAGCCACTGGGACGTTATGTCTAGAAAAAAAAGTCTCTGTTTCTCTGAAACTCCCGCAACATACGGATCGACCACTGGTCTGGATCTGGGTTTCTCTTTTTGACCTGGTTGTTGGCTGGAGTCCTGTTTGGGTTTCATTTCTGCTCTCAGTTTCAGAAAAGCCCAGTTAGGATATCCACGTTGCTCTGCACAAGAAGAGAAGAGCAACAACACTTTCCAGTCTTTGTTTCTACAGACATCTGCACAACCCAAATAAGAATGTACAGAAACTATGGTTCTTCGACCTCTAAAATAGATTTAAAAGTCATTTCGATAAGTCAAAGTTATACAAAGTAGGTACATGTACGTGCATAAAAAATGTACTTTTTGTGCACAGCTTTTCTGTCATTCCTCCTATGTAGCAGTGGTTTTGGGGCACCACCTGTTTAGGTGGAGGTCTGCACTTTTGAATGAACGACAGCGCCTCTCTATCAGGCCTGCATCGCACTGGACTGAGACAGCTGAGATGAGTTGTACTCACATCTGCACATTTTCAGTTGCAGTGTCTCACTGGGTTCTGTTTTTCATGACCAGTTAACTGTGTGGCTGTTTGTGTTGCAAAACAGCATTCTAGGCTGTGCACGTTAATTTGTTGCCCACTTTGCATCTGCCTGTGTCTTATACTCAGATTGGCAGCCGGACCACAGTGATAAATTACTCTATACATTGAAAGAAATATATGCAGATTTTAACAATAAAAAAATGTATTCATCTTTCATATGTTTTCAAACCGTACATTCAGTACTGCTGATGTTTTCTGTCAGGATTGCTTTCCTGCAGCTGCCAGAACTCTTGAATCCACAGAAACGAATTAGAAAAAAAAAAGTTTTAGACCGTTTTGAGAAGCCTACAACAACTCAGTGACTTTTTCAAAGAATATATGTCGCACGGTTTTTTGAACATGTTCATATTTCAAGCAACAAGGCTGATTCTCCGTAGCTCACATAAGGAAATTGGAAACATGTTAATGTTTCAAGACGTTTACCTTTCACATACACCATCACACAAATTAGCTGATATTTTTATCAAAAAGGTATTCATCTGTACTTAAATGTAAATAGGTAATTTAATTATGCATTGATATTGTTTTTTTTTTACACATTAATGAGACAGATTTACATGTTAAAAACAGTTGGATATCTAGATTTAAAAATTGATTGTTCAACCAAACACAGTTCATCTGGAGCAGATGGGAAAATGACAACGTGTCATTCCTGTGTATGAATCAAACATTTTATTTTCTGTTCTGCCAATGTGTGTGTTTGTGTTTTTGTCTTTAAGTTTGTGAAATTTTAAACTCGAAATTAGGAAGGACATCTGAGAAAAAGAGATTTGGGGGAAGAGCTGGGCAGGAGCGCATGTGAGGGAAGAGTGTGTGTGTGTGTTGGGTGTGTGTGTGGGGGGTGGGTTAAATTGAGCTGGGGGTTTGGAGGGTGAGGGTGGGGGGGTGGTCTGTAATGTATTCAGAACAGGCCTGGTGAACCAGTGCTATCAAAGGGACCTGCCTGACGAACTGTAATAACTGGAAAATTATTTTGATAGCCTGAAACAATCTTGGATATCACAGAACTTTATTAAAATAATATCAAATCAAATTAGCCTGTATCCCCATAATGAATTAAGTAACAGGTTACGCCGATATTAATCTCCTGGCTGGCTCGCAGGCATGACGGCTGCAGCATTTAATCAGGGCTGAGGCGCTCTCTCTCCCTCAACATCTCTCTCCACGGGAGGCTCTTTCAACACACACACACACACACACACACACATCCAGGAGAAATCCTCGACAAGCCGACAGCCTCGTAGCTGTGTGATGGTCGAGAGAGGAAGGCTTCAAAGGACACACTCACTCTCTCTCTTCCCTTCTAAATAAGGTGGATGATTTGGCCTCCTCCCTCCTCTCCTCCCTTCCTCCATGCCTTCTTTGTCACTTGCCCCCGGTGAGGTTATTCAAGAGCAGAGGAATTGCTAGCTCTAATGTGTGTGTGTGTGTGTGTGTGTGTGTGTGTGCGTGTGTGTGTGTTGTGTTCAGGTGGGCATGTGAGGACGCTGGGTCTCACCAGAGTTGTGATTAGCAGCTGACCCAAAGGAAGATCATTTGAAATTTTACTCATGGATCCCCTCCCCTTATCCCTCACACACACACACACACACACACGCACGCACGCACGCACGCACACACACACACACACACACAGGTTTGTTTTTCTATCTTTGTGGGGCCATTGCATTGATTTCCATTCATTCATTCATTCAACCTTTATTTAGACAGGCTAGCCTCGTTGAGCCACGGGGACTCCTTTATAAGAGGGACCTGTTTCACTCACACCCAGGGTCAATTTAGAGTTACCAATCAGCCTAACATGCATGTTTTTGGACTGTGGGAGGAAACCGGAGCACCCGGAGAAAACCCACGCATGCACGGAGAGAACGTGCAAACTCCACCCAGAAAGGCACCCGGACCAGGATTTGAACCGGGGACCTGCTCGCTGAGAGGCAGCAGCTCTACCATTCATTTTTCATTAATTTCTATAGCCTAACCCTGACCTTTACCCTAAACCTAACCATTACCAATTCACACCTTAGTCCTAAACCTAACCCCTAACCCATCAACGGGACTTATTCTTATGGGGCCCGGGCTTTGGGCCCCATAAGAAGAAGTTGGTCCTCACAATTTTGTATAACTCAGAAAAATGGGCCTCACAAAGTAACATAAACAAGGACACACACACACACGCCGTATCACCGTCCTTGTGCCAGACTAACGTACTTTGTACAACAAACTGATTCTAATCTGCTTGTTTGATGTGACACAAAAGGAAAAACAACATTTTACCTGAAAGTCAGAAAATAAATAATAACCAGAAGTTTTTATGGCTAAAGCAGAAATTCTCATGCTGTGGGCCAGGACCACCGGGGGTGGGTGGGGGCCCCTGTCCTGACAGGTTGTCTGTGGACACACATCATATAAAGACAGGTAGAAACACACACTGCTTCAAACAGACACATCCTGATGTTGAGCTACACTGAAGTGTGTGCGTTTAAAAACTGTCAGCTGACTGGAAGATTTTTATTTTTATTATTATGAACACAAGTTGAAACATTAAATGTCAATAAGCGTTTGACTTAAAAAAAAAACTTAAAAACACAGAGCAGATAATAATTTTAATATCACAGCAGATAAAACACTGAACCCTTCAAACAGTGAGAAAACAACATTATCTTCATTTTTAAGTAGTTCTGCTCAAATATCTGTTTGTGTTTATGCACAGGTTGAACTGTTTATTTCTTTACTTTACAGAAAAGTTTGTGATTACTCACTAAACAATTATGACTGTAATAATATTAAACTTTATAAAGTTATATTTCTTGGGTTTTTGTGCACAGATCAGCCTCAATTTTTAGGATTCTATAAGATATTACGTTTAATTTATTTATATTTTAAATCACACACCGGTGAACGAGAGGGTAGCCTCCCTTTGCCTACGTGTGGGGGGACGGGCTCTGACTGTTGTTTGTGCCTATGCGCCAAACGGCAGCGCAGATTACCCACCCTTTTTGGAGTCCTTGGAGGGGGTATTGGAGAGTGCGCCTCCTGGGGACTCCCTTGTTCTGCTGGGGGACTTCAACGCTCACGTGGGCAATGACAGTGAGACCTGGAGGGGTGTGGTTGGGAGGAACGGCCCCCCTGATCTGAACCCGAGTGGTGTTTTGTTGTTGGACTTCTGTGCTCGTCATGGATTGTCCATAACGAACACCATGTTCAGGCATAAGGGTGTACATATGTGCTCTTGGCACCAGGACACCCTAGGTCGCAGTTCGATGATCGACTTTGTTGTCGTCTCATCTGATCTGCGGCCGCATGTCCTGGACACTCGGGTGAAGAGAGGGGCGGAGCTGTCAACTGACCACTACCTGGTGGTGAGTTGGCTCCGATGGTGGGGGAGGATGCCGGTCAGACCTGGCAGACCCAAACGTATTGTGAGGGTCTGCTGGGAACGTCTGGCAGAGTCTCCCGTAAGACGGAGCTTTAACTCCCACCTCCGGGAGAGCTTTGAACACGTTCCGAGGGAGGCGGGGGACATTGAGTCCGAGTGGGCCATGTTCCGCGCCTCTATTGTCGAGGTAGCTTATCAGAGTTGTGGCCGCAAGGTTGTTGGTGCCTGTCGTGGTGGCAACCCTCGAACCCGGTGGTGGACACCGGCGGTGAGGGATGCTGTCAGGCTGAAGAAGGAGTCCTATTGGGCCTTTTTGGCCTGTGGGACCCCGGAAGCAGCAGATAGGTACCGACAGTCCAAGCGGCATGCGGCTCGGGTGGTTGCTGAGGCAAAAACTCGGGCATGGGAGGAGTTCGGAGAGGCCATGGAGAATGACTTCCGTACGGCTTCGAGGCGATTCTGGTCCACCATCCGGCGTCTCAGGGGGGGAAAGCGGTACGCGACCAACACCATTTATGGTGGGGATGGCGTGCTGTTGACCTCAACTCGGGATGTTGTGAGTCGGTGGGCGGAGTACTTCGAAGACCTCCTCAATCCTACTGGCACGTCTTCCACTGAGGAAGCGGAGCCTGGGGACTTTGGGTCGGGCTCTCCAATCTCTGGAGCTGAGGTCACCGAGGTGGTTAAAAAGCTCCGCGGTGGCAGGGCTCCGGGGGTGGATGAGATTCGCCCTGAGTTCCTTAGGGCTCTGGATGTTGTGGGGTTGTGTTGGCTTACGCGACTCTGCAATATCGCGTGGACATCGGGGGCAGTTCCCTTGGATTGGCAGACTGGGGTGGTGGTTCCCCTATTCAAAAAGGGGGACCGTAGGGTGTGTTCCAACTATAGGGGGATCACACTCTTAAGCCTCCCTGGTAAGGTCTATTCAGGGGTTCTGGAGAGGAGGGTCCGTCGGATAGTCGAACCTCGGATTCAGGAGGAGCAGTGTGGTTTTCGTGCTGGTCGTGGAACACTGGACCAGCTCTACACCCTCAACAGGGTCCTGGAGGGCGCGTGGGAGTTTGCCCAACCAGTTTACATGTGCTTTGTGGACTTGGAAAAGGCATTCGACCGCGTCCCTCGGGGGGTTCTGTGGGGGGTACTCCGGGAGTATGGGGTACCAGGCCCATTGATATGGGCTGTTAGGTCCCTGTACGACCGGTGTCAGAGCTTGGTCCGCATTGCCGGCAGTAAGTCAGGCTCGTTTCCAGTGAGAGTTGGACTCCGCCAAGGTTGCCCTTTGTCACCGATTCTGTTCATAACTTTTATGGACAGAATTTCTAGGCGCAGCCAAGGTGTTGAGAGGATCCGTTTTGGTGGCCTTAGAATCGCTTCTCTGTTTTTTGCAGATGATGTGGTCCTATTGGCTTCATCAGATCGTGATCTACAGCTTTCGCTGGAGCGGTTTGCAGCCGAGTGTGATGCGGCCGGGATGAGGATCAGTTCCTCCAAATCCGAGGCCATGGTCTTGAGCCGGAAAAGGGTAGCATGCCCTCTCCGGGTCGGGGATGAGGTCCTGCCCCAAGTGGAGGAGTTTAAGTATCTCGGGGTCTTGTTCACGAATGAGGGAAAACTGGAGCGTGAGATCGATAGGCGGATAGGTGCAGCATCCGCAGTGAAGCGGGCGCTGTACCGGTCTGTCGTGGTGAAGAGAGAGCTGAGTCGAAAGGCAAAGCTCTCAATTTACCGATCGATCTACGTTCCCACCCTCATCTATGGTCATGAGCTTTGGGTTGTGACCGAAAGAACGAGATCTCGGATACAAGCGGCTGAAATGAGTTTTCTCCGCAGGGTGTCTGGACTCTCCCTTAGAGATAGGGTGAGAAGCTCAGTCATCCGGGAGGGACTCGGAGTAGAGCCGCTGCTTCTCCACATCGAGAGGAGCCAGTTGAGGTGGCTCGGGCATCTGGTTAGGATGCCTCCTGGACGCCTCCCTGGGGAGGTGTTCCGGGCATGTCCCACCGGGAGGAGACCCAGAGGAAGACCCAGGACACGCTGGAGGGACTATGTTTCTCGGCTGGCCTGGGAACGCCTTGGGATTCCCCCAGAGGAGCTGCTCCATGTGGCTGGGGAGAGGGAAGTCTGGGCCTCCCTACTTAGGCTGCTACCCCCGCGACCCGACCCCGGATAAGCGGACGAAAATGGATGGATGGATGGATTAAATCACACTTTAATCCAAGTGTGAAAGTTCAGTATAATTTTAATATTTAGCCAAGCAAATGTTCTGCTTGTTCTTATTTATTATTAATATTATTAACAATAACAACAACAACAACAACAACAACAACAATAACAATAATAATAATAATAATAATAATAATAATAATAATAATAATAATAATAATAATAATAATAATAATAATAATCAATAATCTCAGTCCAAAGGAACAATCTGGAGACAAAATGGCAAAAAAAAAGATTTTTTTAAATTGTAAACCATAATTATTATTTTTACATATTATTTTCTTGTGATTATTTCCTTTTAAATTCAATTTACGATTAAGTCCTTTTGAGCTCAGCGAGGCCCTGAAATGTTTCTTTCTCCAGGGGGGCACAGCGTGAAAACTTTGACTGAAAGTGAAACATTCCGCGTATTTTCCTGAATCCTTCTGTTCTGACCGCAGCTGATTAAAGGTGATAAATCACTTGACAGCTGTTCAAATCACAGAAAGTAACAAATCTGTCATTAAAAAAAACACGAATTATTTTAATCACTTTTTAAATTATTATTCAACACTTGCTCTTCTCAAGGGCGGACGTCTCCTCTCGGTCTCCGCTTTGCTTTTGCTTTGTCTTGTCTGTGAAACTGTCTGAGAGCCTCTCTTCTACAAAATCTTCCAAATCATAACTATGGACTTCAATTTGGTCAGTTGGTCCCTCAACACAACTGATAACATTTCTTTAAAGAGAAGACAGGCTGTAGGCGAGCTGATTGTCCCTGTTGGCATGCACACAGCTGGATATCTCATCGACTTGGAAGACTTGATGACGTATCTATCTCTGCTGTCATCTGTGGATCTTAAAGCTTCAGTATGTAGCTTTTTTATGAACATATTCTTCACTCTGTCACTACCTCCTGACAGACTGATGTTAGCCAGGTAATCTCTGAAAAAAAATTAAAAAAAATATTGTCCCCTTGCTTCTCCAGGTGGTAAATAAGCATTTCTAAAAAGAAAAGGTGACCCGCCATTTTCCAGCCAATAAAAACAGAGTTTGTAACCAGCCAATAAAAACAGAGCTTGAATTTGAATCAGCCAATAAAAACAGAGCTTGAATTTGAAATTCAACAGACCACAAGGGGGCAGAGCCACATATGGCTCTGAGGGGGAGGGATCAGAATGCTTTGCCTGTTGAAAATATTTCTAAGTGCTACAGTTCTACAGAAACTGCATACTGAACCTTTAAGGACGCATATTTAATTAGACGGATATTTAATTGGATTGATGATAACTGGTTCCTGCTTTTTGGATTTGGCTGGTTCCTGGTATATCAACATAAAAGGAAGATGTCGGCAGCAAATCTGGACCTGGTCAGGCTGCCTGCCTTACATGATGGCTTGGTTCATGTCTCGAGAATCCAGACTTTTGGCTGAATGGATTAGATCTCAGGGATTTTTCTCATGCACGTTCCATTTGTTATGGTCATTTTAATTTGAAAATTTCGGAAGCGAGTGGACCGACATAGACTGAAGGTAGATGTCATTAAAGTTCTGCCTGTCCCCAAAACAATCGTCTGTATCTGACATTCGGCTCCCCGACTGGCCTTGACAGGCCGTCTTATCTCAACACGCCTGAGAAGTTTTGTAAACCTGACGCTCTCACCCTCCCAAACCTTCTACTGAGGAATTCCACAGACTTTTCAGAGGAGCCCAGCTGAATAAACATTCTGTCATCATTTCAGGACTCTGGATTTGCCTCTGGCCGTCCTCGGCAGCCCCCCCCCCCCGAGTGTGCACAGATCTCTCCAGAGGGAACTACTGTATATGAACTGAGTGTTTTTTAATCTGAACTCTGCAGTGCCTCTGCGGGTTGCTCACCGACTTTAAGTACTCCACCCCCCTCTGCGTAATGTCGGCGCCATTATGTGCTTGTGTGTAAGTTTTTTTTTTCATTTCCACATTTTTGACCTTCAAACAGAGGTCAAAAATGTGTTAGGAATTTTTTTTGTCTCCAAACCCTTTGTCATTTTTCACCACTTTCATTGTCTGTCCAACAGATCTCACTTGTAAATGAGTCTTCGAGGCTCACTGTGACTTATCTGTTTAAATAAAGGTTTAATGAAAAAAAAAAAGAATGAATTTAAGCAGGATTTAACCAGGACAGTACGACAGAGGTTTAGACCAAACTCTATCTCATCTAAACCTGCAGCTTTATATTATTCAACATCAGTTTGTTGAACTCTTCACAGCTGTTTTAAGTTTGGTTTAGGTAGCAAAGTTCATGCTGTCCAGATGACCTGACTGAGCATTATTGGATTTGGTTTAGGTAATTAAGAGATATCTGTGTGTAAGAACTGCTGTAGAAAATCAGTGACAGAGCAGAGGTTAGTCATCAGGGTGCTTTAAGAAGCTTTAGATTGAAATGTACCTTCACAATATGTACATTTTCTACATTTCCTTCTTCACGAACAGCCCTTTTTATTGAGAGTGTGAATTATATATATAACTTAACAAGGAGACACATGATGATAAAGGAAGTCATTGACTCACCTATTTTTTTTTAACACTTATTCCTGTTGAGGTCACCAGTCAGAGGCTGGAGTGTAACCCAGCAGTCTGCAGGAGATAAGTGGGGAAACACCAACGTCCATCCATCCATCCATCCATCCATTTTCGTCCGCTTATCCGGGGTCGGGTCGCGGGGGTAGCAGCCTAAGTAGGGAGGCCCAGACTTCCCTCTCCCCAGCCACTTGGAGCAGCTCCTCTGGGGGAATCCCAAGGCGTTCCCAGGCCAGCCGAGAAACATAGTCCCTCCAGCGTGTCCTGGGTCTTCCTCTGGGTCTCCTCCCGGTGGGACATGCCCGGAACACCTCACCAGGGAGGCGTCCAGGAGGCATCCTAACCAGATGCCCGAGCCACCTCAACTGGCTCCTCTCGATGTGGAGAAGCAGCGGCTCTACTCCGAGTCCCTCCCGGATGACTGAGCTTCTCACCCTATCTCTAAGGGAGAGTCCAGACACCCTGCGGAGAAAACTCATTTCAGCCGCTTGTATCCGAGATCTCGTTCTTTCGGTCACAACCCAAAGCTCATGACCATAGATGAGGGTGGGAACGTAGATCGATCGGTAAATTGAGAGCTTTGCCTTTCGACTCAGCTCTCTCTTCACCACGACAGACCGGTACAGCGCCCGCTTCACTGCGGATGCTGCACCTATCCGCCTATCGATCTCACGCTCCAGTTTTCCCTCATTCGTGAACAAGACCCCGAGATACTTAAACTCCTCCACTTGGGGCAGGACCTCCTCCCCGACCCGGAGAGGGCATGCTACCCTTTTCCGGCTCAAGACCATGGCCTCGGATTTGGAGGAACTGATCCTCATCCCGGCCGCATCACACTCGGCTGCAAACCGCTCCAGCGAAAGCTGTAGATCACGATCTGATGAAGCCAACAGGACCACATCATCTGCAAAAAACAGAGAAGCGATTCTAATGCCTGTTACCCACTGCCCCCTTTGTCGAGCGGCCGAAGCGGCCGGTTTACATTCAAAGTCTATGGAGGAGACGCGTGGAGTCACGGCGAACAAGGAAGCGGCGCGATTCAAGTGATCGAAGCGGCGCGGGGGCAGCCTGCACACGCACGCGCGCGTCGCCGTCGAGCCGCCGACGTCCCAAATGTTGATCTCTGGCGGCTCGACGCATCCGGCAAACAGTCGGGAGAGCCTCGCTATCTGATTACACAACCACAACGGGACTTTTTTCGGACTTTTTAAACTCACCGGATCGAGCCTCCAGGAATTGGAACCAAACTCCGGTAAGAAACGTGGCATTTTTACAGTTGCTGCTGACAGGCTGCTGTCCTCTCCAGTGTAGATCACCCCAAACATAAAAAAAAGTTTTAATCTCATCGAAGACCGTCGGAGGTGCAGTTAAAACAACAACTGAACCCGGAAAACAAGCCAGAGACCCCTCCCTCTGCTACCCCCTAGTGTACGTCATCAGACGGTGTTCAGTGGTTCAGTGGGACCGTGACCAGCGGCCAAAAGGGGACGGCAGGCGCGTTTCGAGTAGTGCAGTGGGTAACCGGCATAAGGCCACCAAACTGGATCCTCTCAACACCTTGGCTGCGCCTAGAAATTCTGTCCATAAAAGTTATGAACAGAATCGGTGACAAAGGGCAACCTTGGCGGAGTCCAACTCTCACTGGAAACGAGCCTGACTTACTGCCGGCAATGCGGACCAAGCTCTGACACCGGTCGTACAGGGACCTAACAGCCCATATCAATGGAAATCTATCAATCTAGAAACACCAACGTGTGTGGAAAACAAGATCAACTGACGGGGTCTCTGAGACGTCCTCATATTTGTTCTGTAGAGTGGATATTGGTTGATGGCTCAGTTGGGACATGCTGCCCTCTGAGTCAAACAACCTTCCACTTATGACACGAATAGCAACTTTATTATCTTTTACAGATAAACTGTATTCAAATGTGCACTCTGACAATCTGAGGTCAGAACGATTCCACCACTTTAATCGGCATTGCTTTAGTAATAAACTGTTAAAAAATAACAAGCTGGATTTTCTTGGCTCCCTTGTTTTTTTTGCTATAACAGTTTGGTGGTACCAGTGGGATCCATTGTGTGGTTCTTCCACCTAAGCTGAAGTTAAAATCTAGGATCATAACAGACCAAAGACTCTCCTGACAAAGGGTTTGAGAGCCTCAGTAGACCACGGAGTGGAGCCCTATAGCTGGAAGACGTCTTCTTTATCTTTTTGCAACAACAAGGAACTGGTCACCAGCCCCACATACTGACACACAAGACAGGTGACCATGCCCTCAGGCAGTTCTAGAGACAACATTTACCCTAACCTGCATGTTGTTGGACTGTGGGAGGAAACTGGAGAACTAAAAATCTCACATGTGGAAGAACATACATGTTTATATTCACCCTTATCTTGTAAGACTTTCTAAGAGTATTTTAAAAACCAATTCATCACTTAAATGCAGTGAAATGCATTCCAGGATTTAAATAGTTTTTCTGCAGATATGCTACATTTATTTAGATTTTTGTAATTTAGAAAACACTTTCAAACTCATACAAAAAAAAAAAAAAAAAGATTTACTCTCTATTTTCTCAGTGCTGAGGCTTTTAATGCATCGTCTCGGCCTGATCGCTCAAGTGCTGCTCATGAGGAGGTGAACAGGAGAACCACTGTGCTCCTTCTCTCACCTCGTGCTTCAGCTCTCTTTCCACATTTGCTGTTGACCCCCCCCCTCCCTCCCTATCCCAAATCTTTCTCCTGGCTGATATTGCCATCGCTTCTCTCTTATCTGTCCCCTTCCTCCTGTCTTTCGTTGCCATCCTTCCCTCCTTCTTGTTGTGCTGCCTGGTGGACTGCACCGCACAGTTCACCTCGAGGGTGGGAGGGATGGTGGGGCGGGATGGTGGGGAGGGATGGTGGGGAGGGATGGTGGGGAGGGATGGTGGGGAGGGACACTAAATCTTTTGATGCAGTCGTTTGTGGCAATAGTGTCTGAACTTGCTGCACCTTTGCCAGACAGCACAGAAAGATATTGCAAGACCCCTTCCACAGCTCCAAGCTACTGGATATCTATTACTTGCACTGTGTGTGTGTGTGTGTGCGTGTGTGTGTGTGTGTGTGTGTGTGTGTATGTGTGTGAGGGGGTGGGGGGTGAAAATAAGCAAACATGTGGCCTGCTATGTGTGACAGATATGTTCACAAATATATTTGTGTCCTACATTTGCTTGGACAGCACAGACATTCAATTCAACCTTTATTTAGGCATGTTAATCCCATTGAGCCTCGAGGACTCATTTACAAGAGAGACCTGGTTTCAACAAAGAATGATGACAACAATGGATGATCATAAAAGAGACATACAGATTATTTTTTTAAACAAGTTAAAAAAATATGTCAAATGCACGTGCACACACACACACACGCTAACACACATGCATGCACACAAAGCAATGTCACTGAAATGTTGATAGTCCTGTGGTAGGAACCCCTCCGTCCTGCAGAGTAGCTGCACTTACAGAATAGTGAAATAAGAAACTAAGCAAGCTAAGTCAGGTTTTCTTCAGTCTGAAGTCTTTTGGATCAAAGATAAAATGTATCAACAAGACAAATCCGTTCAGAGGACCTGACTTCACCTGGTTAGATTATTCTAGTTGGATTATTGATCATGCATTGGGATGAAATTTGAAACATTGTATCTTGAGATCCAGATATATTCGTTCCTGCACATAAAGGCCCTGTTTGTCCTTGAACTCATACATTTTGCACACACACTCTCACACATACAAAAAAACAACAACAAAGTTTTAAAGCAGATCCATATTTTATGGTTTCAAAGAGGAGCATGTTTGGTCTGGAAACAATGCTGACACCAAATGACAAAACTGTAACAAAAGGAGAGGCATTTGCTGAGATTCCCAGGACCCTTGGTGACAAGTTTCATTAAGTGCAAGCCCCTCCTCCCAGTTGTTTGAAATACCTTGAGTGAAATACCTAAATGTATTTTCAGAGACACGTTTTAAAGCAAATGGTACTGATTCCTGCAGTGGGAGGAAAAATGAGACAGGTGAATTGAAGCTCCTCAGGTTCTGAATAATCCTGTTTTTGAATTGTCTGGCATGTGTGCTTGTTTGGATTTGAGTATTCTGTAAGTGTCCTCTGACTCCCCTGCTGAGGTCTGAGTGGATGCCATCTGGCATCTCAAGAAGATGAAGAGGCTGCAAAGTCCATCCTGCTATCATGGCTTCTTTACCCTGATGGGGTCACATAGACCTTCACTCAGGCCTCCTAATACAGACCAAAGCATACATTTTTTGTTGTTGATTTTTTTGCCGTACGAAACTTTGGTCTTCACAGTCTGAGATGTTTGTGACTACATCTTGACCAAGGTCTGGTTCATTTGGACCATGAACCAAGTTTGCAACAAGTTTCAGAGTCTAACATGCAAAGCAGTTTGAGAGACCTACTGCCAAAGCAGTCACTCAACTTCACTATGGTTTAACAGAAAAGAGAGTGACAGGACGTGGGTTGACTGGAACCATGATTCTCAGAGCAGTGCCCTCAAACTAATTAGGAAACATTAATATGTATTAATGGAAAGATCCATACCTCCCACCAACACTCCATCAAGGTACAGAGCTGGTACAAGGTTCAATGACAGAAGTAAGGTTAAAGGGGACCACACATGCAAAATTCACTTTTTAATGTTTTTTTACTAAACTTTGGGTATTTACTTCATAAAAAAACAGTCCTTGTGCCAAAAAAATGCACCCAGTGGTTTATTTACTCTAAGTAGATTTATTTATTTTTGATAAATACACCAGGATTCACACTTCCTGCATTTATTGACGTCACAAGCCGCCAGCCAATCAGATCAAACCTGAGTCCAGCCCCTCACCTAGCAACCCCTGGTTAGGCTCAACCCACTTCTGTATTAAACACATGACTGTTGTTTTTCATGATTTCATCTCATCTTTTGTTTATATGTTCTTAATTTCATGTGTACAGCACTTTGTTGCAGCTGTGTTTTTTTAAATGGCTTTATAAATAAAGTATAATTGTTATTTTTATGTTTTAGTTCAATTTTTAGTGTATTTGCGATCGCTGCCAACGCGCAGCCGGCAAAAATTAAACGAGCGGACCACAGGCGGAAGGACCGGGTTCGACGGGACCCTCTTCCGGCGCGATGGAGCGGAGCTTCAACTGTACAGCCTTGCAGCAGCCTCGCAGCAGGCTCGCAGCAAGAGGACCTTCTCCTTACAGATTAATTTACGGGAGACACTTGGTGAACTTTGTGTTGTCTTCACTGGAACAGCGATAACTCCCAAAATCTCCGCGTGCTTCACGAGCGGAGCTGGCGAAAACCGGAAGAGGAACAAGCTAACATTAGCTTCGGATTCGGGTGGTCTAATGCTAAAAGGAGCAGCAAACTGCGGCGCGCTCAGACGGGTTTCGGTAAGTTATCTTAAGCTAACACTAACAGTAAGTCAAATGAGTAATAAAAAAAGAGCTAATTTTAAAACAACAACACATTACAGATACTGGCTGTTACAGAGGGCGTGAACAGATCGTTGAAGGGCGTGGACTTCAAGAAACCGGTCGTTCAAAACGAAAGTTAAAAATGGCAGAATTAAAAAGGGTATAATTGATTATCTAATAATTATTTTGTGCATTAAATTGAAGGAATAGGGTCTGGATATCCCACAGAAATACCATAAAATTTTAAAAAATGCATCTGAGGTCCCCTTTAAGAATGTTTCAGTCTCTCTTCCTGCAAGAAACCTTTTTACCGTGGCTGAACTATTGTCAGCTTTTACATGAAAACTAACCCTGTCTGCCTGAGCTTCAGGTTTCATCTTCTTTTTCTTTAAAATATACTGCCAGTTAAACAAACCAACAAAATCAAATCCTGTACGTTCACTGCTCACACATTTGTGTTTCTTGACTTCATTTCATACATAGCACTGCACAACCTTTTTTACATGCTGTTTATTTTTGCACACTTTTGTAGATATGGTTACTAATTATACATATTTATTGAAAATAATTATCTTTTTTCACACTGTACTACCTAACTGCTTCCCCCCCCCCCCATCTTTCTATTAAAGATGTGATGATTAAACAATACACATTCATGGATACACATGCACAATCTGAGCATGCCAGTAGAGTGGCCCTGCACTATTGTTACATTTATTTTTGTTCTGTTAAAATAAAATTCAATTAATTATTAGATAGAGTTTGCATGCATGCTGGTTTCTACATTCACCTGGATTATTTCCAACTTTGTAGAACTGTTTGCAGTGCGACTCTTCTGACATCATTCATGTTGTGTTGTTGTAGAATTTCTCTGTAGCAATGTCTATCTAAATAAGCAATGCAGTGATTAAAACAGAGTTATGAAGAGCAGCAAAAGCAAATAAAGCATTTATCACAGTGAATATGAAGTTTATTTGCTCAGACCAGAGCTAGTTCTACTCTGCACGTACTGGTCTGTGAACACCTTCCTAAAACATGGCTCCATGGTTTCCACAATCAGAATTATTTTATTCCAAATTATCCACTTTTCAGGTAAAAATTTACATTTTAACAGACATTTAAGAACTGAGGGATAACATTTTACTTTAAGAACATTCAAACAATACTGCTAATTAGCTTTTAACGCTTGTGTCAATATGTTACATAACTTTCTAAGTATGAGCTTGGTCAAAATTGCAACTGTTGATTTTTTTTCTTGGAGCTTCAACAAGGTTTCTATTTTCTTCACTTAACCATTAGGACTAGGACCACACCCACTTCTTCTGATTCTGTTTTGTTCTGGCACCATTAAAGACTCACTGGTCTACACTTTCAAACTCCAGTCAATTCATTCAACCTTTATTTCTACAGGTTAGTCTCTTTGAGTCACAAGGACTCATTTACATGAGAGACCTGTTTTAAACAAAGAACACAGATGAGGTGCAAACAACAATTAACACCCATAAGATGCATATAAAATAAAAAAGTAAATAAAAGTAGTGCTATAAAACAAAATAAAATCAAGCTACATTATGAAATGGTGTAAAATACTGCAAACAAAAACATGTCTGTGTTGATTTTTTATTTATTTTTTGCCATGAACTTAACAGTTTAAAAATCCTTAGAGAGGTAAAAGTCGAGAGCTTCAGAGCTTTTTGTAAGGTGTTCCACGTTACAGGAATGGAGTCCAAAAAGTTGAATGGCAATACCATTTTGTCAACTTTTGACTAAAAGTTATTAAAATTTATTCAAAACATAATACATTTGAGTCTTATAAACAATGAATTTGTGTTGCCTGTAAGATGGCAACAGGAACAGTCTGAATACACGGTGAAGTTGCAACACAGCCTACACTGAACAGATGTAATACAAGGACAGGTGTTTGTCTGATTCTTTGAAGGTTATAAAGTTCTTAGTCTTACTATAAACCAGTTTGAAGCACTTATGCAGCAGTGTCAAAGTTTGTTTCTAAAACAAGTGTTAAAGAGGGGAGTGGTGGCACAGAGGTTAGAGAAGGTGAGCTTTTGATTGGAAGATCGCTGGTTCAAGCCCCGGTACCAACAACATCAAAAATGTGGGTGGGATAAGTGAAGCAGTCACACCTGTCTCCACCCTCATATGCCCCACTCTGGGCCCTTGAGCAAGGCCCTTAACCCACACCATCTGCTTCCCCGGGCACCCTATAGCAGCTCTCTGCTCCACACAGAGGGCTGTGGTAGCTCGGTGGTCTGTGGTTGTGTCAGGAAGGGCATTCGGCATAAAAACTATTGCCAAGTCTTAGTGTGATTTAGTTCGCTGTGGCGACCCCTGATGAAGGGAGGAGCCAAAAGAAGAAGAAAAAAATTGCAGCAGTGCCAAAGTCACTTACAACAGGGGGGCAAATGCAACAACTGGGTCCAGGGGCCAGATTCAGTCCATTCCCAACATCTGGTTCATCAACACGAGTTAGATCGGTCTTATTTGACAGTCTCTGCCGTTCTTTCCTCATGAAAATAAAATATTAATGAAAAATCCAACTTTTTTTTCTGGCTTCAATGATAGCCAGCTAAATTAAATATTTATCTTTTTTTTTAAGCAAAATGTAAAATGATTAAAATATTTTAAATTTAAAATATCTTGACGGGCTAGATAAGTTGTAAACAAGGGCCAGATTTGGCTCGCGGGCCTTGTACATGCTACAGCAATGCCACTTATACACATTAACCATTAACAACAACATGCTGCAGATTCTTATAGAAAAATCACATGCACTGATTTGAAAATCACATTTTTCCTGTGGAAATATGTACAATAAAACAAAACATAGCTTCAGTGGGAAAATGAAACAATTTTAACATGGTCAGAAATTATTTTCAGCATGTGAAAAACTGTACATTTGCATATTTATCTGTAAGAGGTTGTTCTGTGCATGGTGGTTTCAGTTTAAAGTGGAATTTGAAAAGTCAAAAGAAGGAGTCAATGGAGGCTGTAGTTTTAGGTAAGTAGTCTCAACTTTAACAGTGTTTTTCTCTTTTAAAGTGTTCCGTAAGCTTGGTAAATTAACTTAATTATGCGTACAGGCTCTTTTATTTCTCAAGAGTTGCTGTTGAGCAAAGAAAATCCTTATAATCTAAAACAAGAGCAAAAAAAAAGATGCATCAAACACAGTTATAAGGACACCCACAGCACCACTAGAGCAAAAACAAAGAGCAAAAGCAGACTGTAAAGTAGTCATCGTGGTCCGTGTTGGTTTACATACACACATGCACCCCCCCCCCACACACACACACACACACACACACTAAAAGTGGACAACTTATGGCGCTACTTCAGGGTGGTAACTGAATAAATTTAGGGAAAATGTATCAAAGACTGAAAATAAGAAAAAAATTGAATGGAACAAATTCAGTACTTCTAAATGTGGAACCATTAATGCAACTTAGTTACATGAATATCTCCTTGTCGCAGATGAAAAAAGTACCAGGTCCAAATCATCACTGAGCCACTCCAAGCTGAATACCGTGCCCCAGCGCTTCACCAGGGCAGCATCATGCGAACAATAGGGTAATGAGATTTAAGGATGGGGGCCTGATCGGCTGCCAAATTACTGCCAGCCAAGAGGAAATCTTCCTCTAGCACTATCACTCTTTTTCTATTTCTTTTTTTTTATTCATCCACCCATATTTGTCATTCAAACCAGCTTTAATGGAGAAAGATCTATGCATATGTAAGTGACAGAGCTGGAAGCCCATTACCGGCATTCAGTGGAGCACTGTGGAGAGGCTCTCTCCAGGCTTGGATTAGTGACCATTAGAGCTTATTTCTGCACCGTCTCCAGGCAATTATTCCCCAACAATACACCACCACCACACCACCACTCAAATACAGACACACCCACCTTCACCTCTGCAGTATCCCAGACTAACTAACCCTCAGTTTAACTATTTAGCATCTTGAACAGTCGTGTATTTGCCTACATCCTGCGGATGTACATGCATGTATTTTAGGGCACCTCATCTACTCCCAGCATGATGGCCTTGTGGGGGCGGATGGTGGCGGCAATGACGAGGATACTGATGATGATTAGGTCAAGTCAAGAGAAAATAGCTTCCAGTGTGTGTGTGCACACCTGTAATTAAAGTTGTCACCCAGGTTCTGCTTCCTCTCTAATGAAGTCACAAGAAAAAAATTATGTGCAGCAAGGAGTCGAGAAGCAGGTGAATTTGCATTTTGATGGTGGCAACATGCAATGTGTTTTGGCATGTGTGTGTGACATGTGTGGGGGAGGCGTAAAAAGAAAGAGAAATAATACGTTGTAGCCTCATTTATGTGTGTATCAAAAGAACACAGAGTGCAGAACAGGAAAAAGTAAAACTTTGAGTGTACTTATTTTCGTGTTAGCTGTCCTGTGTGTGTGTGGGGGGGTTTTCGGAGGGAGGGAGTGGGGGTATGGAAAAGGCTGTGGGTGGGTGTAACCAGGTGAAGGCCTTAAGCATGAGCTTATTGTTACAGCGTAAGCAACCAAAAGACACTGGCCCAACTCCAACTGTTGTGGTTTAAG
>JBBPBX010003121.1:15799-48726 GCA_038048925.1 Garcialebias charrua | reverse complement strand
CGTAAGCCAACACAACCCCACAACATCCAGAGCCCTAAGGAACTCGGGGCGAATCTCATCCACCCCCGGAGCCCTGCCACCGCGGAGCTTTTTAACCACCTCGGTGACCTCAGCACCAGAGATTGGAGAAAGCCCGACCCAAAGTCCCCAGGCTCCGCTTCCTCAGTGGAAGACGTGCCAGTAGGATTGAGGAGGTCTTCGAAGTATTCCGCCCACCGACTCACAACATCCCGAGTTGAGGTCAGTAGCACGCCACCCCCACCATAAATGGTGTTGGTCGTACCTCTTTCCCCCCCTGAGACGCCGGATGGTGGACCAGAATCGCCTCGAAGCCGTACGGAAGTCATTCTCCATGGCCTCTCCGAACTCCTCCCACGCCCGAGTTTTTGCCTCAGCAACCACCCGAGCCGCATGCCGCTTGGACTGCCGGTACCTATCAGCTGCTTCCGGGGTCCCACAAGCCAAAAAGGCCCAATAGGACTCCTTCAGCCTGACAGCATCCTTCACCGCCGGTGTCCACCACCGGGTTCGAGGGTTGCCGCCACGACAGGCACCAACAACCTTACGGCCATAGCTCCGATAAGCTGCCTAGACAATAGAAGCGCTGAACATGGCCCACTCAGACTCAATGTCCCCCGACTCCCTCGGAACGTGTTCAAAGCTCTCCTTGAGGTGGGAGTTAAAGCTCTGTCTTACGGGAGACTCTGCCAGACGTTCCCAGCAGACCCTCACAATACGTTTGGGTCTGCCAGGTCTGACCGGCATCCTCCCCCACCATCGAGCCAACTCACCACCAGGTAGTGGTCAGTTGACAGCTCCGCCCCTCTCTTCACCCGAGTGTCCAAGACATGCGGCCGCAGATCAGATGAGACGACAACAAAGTCGATCATCGAACTGCGACCTAGGGTGTCCTGGTGCCAAGAGCACATATGGACACCCTTATGCTTGAACATGGTGTTCGTTATGGACAATCCATGACGAGCACAGAAGTCCAATAACAGAACACCACTCTGGTTCAGATCAGGGGGGCCGTTCCTCCCAACCACACCCCTCCAGGTCTCACTGTCATTGCCCACGTGAGCGTTGAAGTCCCCCAGTAGAACAAGGGAGTCCCCAGGAGGCACACTCTCCAATACCCCCTCCAAGGACTCCAAAAAGGGTGGGTAATCTGAGCTGCCGTTTGGCGCATAGGCACAAACAACAGTCAGAGCCCATCCCCCCACACGTAGGCGGAGGGAGGCTACCCTCTCGTTCACCGGGGTGAACCCCAACATACTGGCACCAAGATGGGGGACAACAAGTATGCCCACTCCTGCTCGGCGCCTCTCACCAAGGGCAACTCCAGAGTGGAATTGTCCAACCCCTCTCATGGAAACTGGTTTCAGAGCCAGAACCATGTGTTGAGGTGAGTCCGACTATTTCTAACCGGAACCTCTCAACCTCACATACTTGCTCAGTCTTCTTCCCCACCAGAGAGGTGACATTCCACATCCCAATAGCCAGCTTCTGTAGCCGAGGATCAGACCACCAGGGTCCCCGCCCTCGGCCACCACCCATCCCACATTGCACCCGACCCCTTTGGCCCCTCCCACAGGTGGTGAGCCCATGGGAAGGGGGACCCACGTCTCCTCTTCGGGCTGTGCCCGGCCGAGCTCCATGGGTAAAAGCCCGGCCACCAGGCGCTCGCCAGCGTGCCCCACCTCCGGGCCTGGCTCCAGAGTGGGGCCCCGGTGACCTACGTCCAGGAGAGGGAACATTTAATCCATTTATTGTACTCATCATAAGGGGTCTTTGGGTTGCACTTTGTCCTCAGTTTCACCTCAGTTTCACCTCAGTTTGAAATACTCTACTAATATTCTACTAATAAAAATGGGCAACAGTGTAAATTCTGAGAAGTTATCCGTGTGTATGACCTAGACTCTTTAATACTTCACGTCTTTGTCCATTCATTGATTTACTCGCCTTTCTTGTACCTAAATGAGGCTATAAACAAAGGCTAATAAACACTTAATTGTGCCACATGTTCAGTAACTCAATTAATCATAAATCAAAATAAAAGTGACTATTAAGCAAATCTCAGAGGGGACCAAACATTTACCAACTAAGAGCATAACAGCAGCTCTGGAGAGCTATTCCTTTTCTCTTTTAAATCACCAATTAATGAATTTCCTTAGACCCATAATTAAAGCTGAGAACTTGGTGGTGACTTTTGACAGAATTCAGACATGCTTGGAGGTCAGACGCACAAACCTACTAATTATTCTAACAAAGAACAAGTCCACGCTGATTGGAAACTCTGTACAAATTAAGCCTTAATTGACGATCTTCTTGAATTGTCCTCTCAATTTTCCCCCTATTATGTCAGCAAGGTGGATACTTTTACTAAGCAAGCTCAGTTTTTTTAGATCAAGGAATTTTCAGAACCCATGCAATGGCTGACGACTTTTACAAATATAAATACAATTTAAGTGTTTTCCTTGTTTCCCAAGCTGTTTTCTGTTTGATATCAGAAGACGATCCAAAACTTGAGAGATCTGATATAAAAGCCATTCCTATAGACTTTACTGTAAGTTTCTCTTTTATAATATATATATTTCATAATCCATGGGACACATACTGTCAGCACACACAGCATCCATGTATTCACTTTTAACCATTTGTTAAAGTGACTCATGGAGAGCAGACTAGGGAACTGATGACTCGTAGCAGCCCCACGTCTCATTCATAGATCCTCCCTTTTTATTCACGACTTTAACGCCACTCCACCACATGCACAGAGCCACCCAACCAGTCACTTTCACCTGTATTATCTGTTTTCATCTGTAAAATTTATACCCTGCTCTGTAGCTCTTGGCCATAAGTTGATTTATAGCTGATGCCACAAAGTGTTGCTGTTTTGTTAACTACTTTGACATTGTTTTCTGTAGGCCAAATGACATTTCTAGGTATATTATAAATCCACAGTGTGATTGGCAGAGGACCACATAAGTAAAACCAATGCACCTGATATTGTTGAGATGGAAAATGCTTTAAAGTGGTGATAAAGACCAACAGCACCTTTGATAAAGTACAGGTTGTACAAAGCCTGTGGGAACTTATAGCTTATGTGTTATTATATACTGTATGTTGATACATTTTCTTTTAATGTTTGGCAAGAAAAAGATGAAATAATGTTGAAATGCTCTTGTCTCTGGGCTCTTACTGCAGTTTGAATCAGCTTGTCATTAAAACTAGAAGCAGTGAAAGAGGGAAGCTTGCCAAAAGCATCCCTAAGATCAAAGATTTTATCTTGGTAACATTATCAGTTCAGTTGCTGTTTTGCAAGTGAAAAAGTGTTACAACTTTCCAGCAAGCAGCCTCTGAGTGTAGTCTATTAGCTATACAGTAAAGGGGGATTTATGTGAGGGTCATGGATGTTATCACTCACTAATGTTAAATTATTATAGAACCACGTGTGTTCACTAAGGAATGAGTGCAAACGGTTGCTGTGTGTGCCTGTGCGATGTGTTGGAAATGTTTGAAGTTTGCAGATGGGCCCTGCTGACAATAAACTGACCAGCTTCATGAAATGAAAACTGGTGATCCTCCTTTAAGTGAATTTATCAATAAAGTATGTTATCATCTAGAGGCATAAATACTGTAGTCTGATGTACAATACATATCCACCACAATAATAAATGTACAGGGATGTAAAAAATATGGCAGCAAGTATAACACAGCAGCTACCCCTAAAATAAATTCTGTTTATTCCAGTGGTGTAGTCTGTGTGAAACATGGGCTTACGGAGTATACCCACTAGAAAAGCACAAGAATTTCAGTTTACCCACTTACAAGTGCTCATTGATACATGGCATATTATTAGGAATGTGTCATTGATATGTTAAACAGTAGTTAAATGCTTCTGTAACAATCTGTCTGTATGTAGCACATTTATTACATTTGCTCATCCAGCAAATTATTGTATAATTATGTGCTTACTACTTAATGCTTGAACATGTTTTGCTTTGATATTGTTTTATAAATTCTACGGTGACGTGCAGTCATGATGCCTCACCTGTCATCATGACAAGTAAAAATACTAACAATGTTAAGCGAACATACATTTGACTACTTGACTGTTCTATAAAACTGTTTTCAAAAACTTTTTTATAAAACTGTTTTCTGACGACTGCAGTACTGCAGTCATCAAAATCGTGGAATTTACGCATTGCCTGTTCAAACGCATGGAAGAAATGCCGGCTGAGGCAGTGTAGTGCTCTGGTTCACCTCTGGGGGCGCTGTGTCATATACAGTTTATAAAGTAGGCAGTTAGAGCATGCCCATTGCTTTATCTCTTTATATCACCAATATACATACAGCAAACCCCCTACTTACGACTCCATCGACCTACGAACAACGGGACCTACGAACGTATCATATTTAATGAAAATATGAAATTACTGTATTAAAAATAATAATAATAATAATATTTTTTTTTTGTGTTTAAATGTTCTTAATTTCATGTGTACATCACTTTGTTGCAGCTGTGGTTGTTTTAAAGGCTTTATAAATAATAATTATGATAAAAATGATCATTTCTGATCATTTTTGAGCAATCTTGGGCAGCAGGAAGTAGGTCTTCAGTTTACACGGTCACAAATTAATGTAGAACACCGGACGCCATTTTAGGTTCAGTCACGGGGGTCTCCGGTCACAAATTAATGTAGAACACCGGACGCCATTTTAGGTTAGCTGCCGGGAGCTGGCCTGACCAGGATCGCATCATATGGATTAATTACTAGCTGGAATCGCTCTGTGAGCTCTGTGGACGTCTCAGGCTGGAAGAGCAGCCGCTCTGTGAGCTCTGTGGACGTCTCAGGCTGGAAGAGCAGCTGCAGATTGATCGCCGATCGCGCCGCCGCTCCAACACCAGCTCATGGCCTGGCTAGCAGAAGCTAGCCAGCTAGCTAACACAGGCCTTGAGCAGCTGCCGTGGTTAGCTCGCCTGCCGCCGCGCTGCTCGGCCCGACAACAATCAACGCATGGCAACCTAAGATGTCGGCTTTGACCATCTCAAAGTAAGAAAATATATTTTTATTTATTCTGTAAATGTGAATAGCAATGTTTAACATTACAGTACACTACTGTACATGCTTAAATGTGTGCGCACGCTCCGTTAGCGTTATTTCCACAACCTACGAACGGAATAAGGACCTACGAACTGGACGCTAATTTCACCCACTATCTACGGCAGAATCGAGCTGCGAACCGATCTTATCTCCCTAACTCGTACGTAACTAGGGGGCTACCTGTATTTGATTACACATGTGCTGCACATGCTGATGTTCTACAGTCTGTCTAATATATTGAACGAATGTGTGTGACATATTTCTCCTTTTTAATCTGTGCACGCTAGAGTTGCATTTGGGCCCCAAAAATCTGAACCGACCCAGCCCCAGCCCGCAGTTATAATTTCCGAACCCCACTCAACCCAACAAATTTAACAGTAATTACAAGTCCAAACCTGGACAAAAACAAAAACATTTTTAATTAGTCATTATTGGTCGGGGATGCACAGCTGAATAAAAGGGGCAGAAGACTGATAGCTGAGGGTGTGTTTGTCATTTCATGGCCATAAAAGAGCATTTAAATCCCTATTTCTGCCTGCATTCTGATTCATTCAGACATGGACCCTGCTCTGACATGTCTGCTTTGGGATCTCACCTGTTTGGATCGTCGACTGTGTGTGTCTGAATGAACGTCCATTTGGGCGATGGATCGCTGCCTGGCAGTATAGTCCCATCTGAAGTTTAATGGAACTTTTTACCTCTTTCAAGGCCAGTCAGTTTGTGGTGAACTGGCCGCATGCGGCTGGTGGAAGTATGGCATGCCATGTTGTCATACAATTGGATCGCAGCTGATCCTGACCCAATTAAAAGCCAGACACTGACCTGGCCTGCCTATCCAGCACATTAACATGATCTGGCCCGCCCTTAATTTAGGTCGGGTGGGACCGGGCTTAGGGCTCGTGTTAGAAATGACAGCTCTAATGCACGCTGAAAAACACAAGAGTTGCAGCAGAATATACCTTGCCGCACCGATAGGGGGCAGTACTGCCCCATAGGAACAAAGAAGCAGGTGCAGTTGATGTGTGTTCCTTTGTTACGCAGAGGGGCAGGGGTATGTAGCAAATCAGTACACTTGTTTAAATTTGTTTAGACAAAATAGAAGATCACATCTCAAAACTAAAAAAAAAAATCTAAACTCCTCATAATAGTTTCAAAGTAGTAATGAGTTGATTAAGGCATAATTAGTTGCCTTATAAAAGGCTGAATTAAAATATAAGCTTCTGTTTTGGGTTCATACAATCTTTATCTTTAAAATTTTGACTTCCCTTTATGGAAAATAATAAGCATCAACAAACTGCTGAGAGACAGGCAAGGGCAAAGACGCACACAAAGCAGCATGCCAGGAGACTTAAATGACTTAAACTTGAAAAACAGCCTGACAATTAATTATTATTACATTTTTGTGCATTATTATACCATTGCCTTTTCTTGCCAATGTCCATTTCCTGTAAAATAAGAAGGATCATGTGTATCTACAATCACGCATGCAGCCTGAAGTAAGAGAGAGTTTGAAATCTTACTTTATGTCAATGTCTCTGACTCAGTAGTCTGGCAGAACAGCCTAACAGCCTTCTGTGAAAACAGGAGCAGACACTGTGAGGGTCATAAATCTGCAGCACATCCATAAGATCAGAATTGAGCTGGTAATAGAAGTGGTAAGAAAATATTGGAAAGTCAGCTTGTTCAACTTCAGCCTCAACTGAAACATTAATTGGGCAGAACAGCCGTATAATAGAGTGTAGATGTAGGCCAATGTAAAGATAGCACAGACCAAGAATGCAATTTGCTCAAAGTGGTAAGTCACTTTTCTACCTGGGCATCATGAGATGTGAAAAGTACTGCTTCAAAAACTTCCTGACTTCTGTAAAAATATATTAAATTAAGATTAACCAGAATGTTCAATAGTTTCTTACCCAGGCAACAAAGTTGTTAGATTTTTGGTCTTGCTCATAATCATCATATAAGATAAGAACTAAATAGCTATTATTACAGAATACAGACAATTTAAAATAAACTCACACAGTATCAAAAGCCAGGGAATAAAAGGGAGTTTTAAATTAGACTTGAAAACGATGAGAGAGGGAGCCTGCCTGACATGTAATGTCATTCCACAGTCTTGGACCTGCAACAGAGAAAGCCCTGTCACATCTGAGTTTAAAACGAGTGCCTGGAAACAATGAGCATCTGGTCTGCTGACCTCAGACAGCACTGTGGGACATATGGCTGCATCAGATCAGCGAGATGGGAGGGGGCAGAACTATTCAGAGATTTAAAAACACACACAAGTATTTTAAAATTTAATAAAAAGTGAACCAGGAGCCAGTGAAGGGAGGCCAGAACTGGCATAAAGTGCTATTTTAATTTTGGTTACCGACCAAAATTATTGTTTCTATAGCAACATAACTGGATTATTTTGCCGTTCCGGAAATTATGGCTGTAACTTTATTATGGCACGATTTATAGCTCAACAGGTTGAGTTTACGGAGTTCTTTTTCAGCTTAAAATGCTGGTAATTAAAGATGCTTTGAAAAATGAAATTACTTTTACAAACTGGATTCCAAAAAAGTTGGGACACTAAACAAATTGTGAATAAAAACAGAATGCAATGATGTGGAGATGGCAAATGTCAATATTTTATTTGTAATAGAACATAGATGACAGATCAAAGTTTAATCTGAGTAAATGTAACATTTTAAAGGAAAAATATGTTGATTCAAAATTTCACAGTGTCAACAAATCCCAAAAAAGTTGGGACAAGTAGCAATAAGTGGCTGGAAAAAGGAAATTGAGCATATAACAGAACAGCTGGAAGACCAATTAACACTAATTAGGTCAATTGACAACATGATTGGGTATAAAAAGAGCTTCTCAGAGTGTCAGTGTCTCTCAGAAGCCAAGATGGTAAGAGGATCACCAATTCCACCATTGTTGCGCAGAAAGATAGTGCAGCAATACCAGAATGGTGTTACCCAGCGTAAAATAGCAAATACTTTTAAGTTATCATCATCAACCTGCATAACATCATCAAAAGATTCAGAGAATCTGGAACAATTGCTGTGCGTAAGGGTCAAGGCCGTAAAACTCTACTGGATACTCGTGATCTCTGGGCCCTTAAACGTCACTGCACCTCAAACAGGAATGCCACTGTCAAGGAAATAACAGAATGGGCTCAGGAATACTTCCAGAAAGCATTGTCAGTGAACACAATCCACCGTGCCATCCGCTTGCAGCTGAAACTCTACAGTGCAAAGAGGAAGCCATTTCTAAGCAAGCTCCACAAGCTCAGACGTTTGCACTGGGCCAGGGGTCATTTAAAATGGAGTGTGGCAAAATGGAAGACTGTTCTGTGGTCAGATGAGTCACGATTTGAAGTTCTTTATGGAACACTGGGACGCCATGTCATCCGGACCAGAGAGGACAAGGATAGCCCAAGTTGTTATCAACGCTCCGTTCAGAAGCCTGCATCACTGATGGTATGGGGTTGCATGAGCGCTTGTGGCATGGGCAGCTTGCATGTCTGGAAAGGCACCATTAATGCAGAGAACTATGTTCAGGTTCTAGAACAACATATGCTCCCATCTAGACGTCATCTCTTTCAGGGAAGACCCTGCATTTTTCAACAAGATAATGCCAGACCACATTCTGCAGCAATCACAACATCATGGCTACGTAGGAGAAGGATCTGGGTACTGAAATGGCCAGCCTGTAGTCCAGATCTTTCACCTGTAGAGAACATTTGGCGCATCATAAAGAGGAAGGTGTGACAAAGAAGGCCCAAGAACAGTTATAGGCCTGTGTTAGACATGAATGCGAGAGCATTCCTATCTGGTCTCCTCTGTCCCCAGATGTCTGTTGAGTGTTGTAAGAAGAAGGGGGGATGTCACACAGTGGTAAAAATGGACTTGTCCCAACTTTTTTGGGATTTGTTGATGCCATGAAATTTTGAATTAACATATTTTTCCCTTAAAATGATACATTCAGTTTAAACTTTTGATTTGTGATTTGTGTTATATTCTGAATAAAATATTAGATGTTGGCACCTCCACATCATTGCATTCAGTTTTTATTCACAATTTGTTTAGTGTCCCAACTTTTTTGGAATCAGATTTGTACTTGAAATTGTTTAAATTGTGGACCCTGAATCTATCATCTATTAAAGGGGACCACATGTAAGTATTTAAAAATTTTATGTTATGTCTGTGTGCTATCTTGACAATATTAATTCATTTTAATACACAAAATAATTCTTAGATAATTAATTATACCCTTTTTAATTCTGCCAGTTTTAACTTTCGTTTTGAACGACCGGTTTCTGATAGAAGTTCTGAAGTCCACGCCCTTCAACGATCTGTTTACGCCCTCTGCACAGCCAGTATCTGTAATGTGTTGTTGTTTTAAAATTAGCTCGTTTTTTATTACTCATTTGACTTACTGTTAGTGTTAGCTTAAGATAACTTACCGAAACCCGTCTGAGCGCGCCGCAATTTGCTGCTCCTTTTAGCATGAGACCACCCGAATCCGATGCTAATGTTAGCTTGTTCCTCTTCCGGTTTTCGCCAGCTCCGCTCGTTGCACGCGGAGACTTTGAGAGTTATCGCTGTTCCAGTCAAGACACACAAAGTTCACCAAGTGTCTCCCGTAAATTAATCGGTAAAGAGAAGGTCCTCGCTGTTGCGAGGCTTCTGCCAGGCTGCTGCGAGGCTGCACAGTTGAAGCTCCGCTCCATCGCGCCAGAAGAGGGGCTCGTTGACGCCGGTCCCTACGTCGGGGGTCTGCTCGTTTAATTTTTGCCGGCTGCGCGTTTGGAGCGATCGCAAATACACTAAAAATTGAACTAAAACATAAAAATAACAATTATACTTTATTTATAAAGCCATTTAAAAAACCACAGCTGCAACAAAGTGCTGTACACATGAAATTAATAACATATAAACAAAAGATGAGATGAAATCATGAAAAACAACAGTCATGTGTTTAATACAGAAATGGGTTGAGCCTAACCAGGGGTTGCTAGGTGAGGGGCTGGACTCATGTTGGGGTGGGTTGTCCTCGCGCCTGTGACGTCACAAGCGCGATTGACTTCCAGTTTATTTCAAAAACGAGCCGTTTTTATCACAGTAAAATAAATCTACTTAGAGTAAATAAACCACTGGGTGCATTTTTTTGGCCTTTGGACTGTTTTTTTATGAAGTAAATACCCAAAGTTGAGTAAAAAAACATTAAAAAGTGAATTTTGAATGTGTGGTCCCCTTTAAAGATTAACTTTTTGAATGGAATTATGGAAGTTAAACAACATGTCCATGATATTGTAATTTTTTTGGAAAGGGTCTGTATATTGTGTTTATCTTACTTTAAAACCATAGCATTAGTTTTGTGTCTCACAGTGGGAACACACTCGGTGTGACCTCATCAGAAGCTCTCATTAGATGGAGCCAGCTGGGACTGTAAAACAGCCCGTCAGACTTATTTAGGGAGGGCCGGTCCCTCCCCCTTTTCACAGGTTTCAAGGATGTTTCCAGTGTGACACACTCACTCATGCTACTCAGAGAAACAAAAGTAACCTGAAGTTTTTGTATATTTGACGTGTGATGAGTTGCATGCTCCTCCCACCTTGTCGGAAAGATACTGTTCATAAACGCCCAAAGCAGCGGCCTTGAGGAGTTCCTTTGTGGTGCTGGGCTGCTGCTTCTCCTCCTTCTGCCAGTCGTCCATCACCATGAGCTGCTGCTGCGCCGTCACTCTGTAGCCCTCAACAGTGAGCCAGAAGAAGAGCTCCGCCTGAGCTCCTGCAGCCTGCATGAAGTCTGGATCAGGAGGTAAACAAACATGGTCCAAACGGTGCTACACATACATCTTTACAGTTGAACAGATCATTTTCAGCAGCTATGATGATTGCTTAACTAAAATAAACAGATTATAATTAACGAAGCCTCCATGTGCTTTTTAAACAGTTTATTGGTCAAGTCTTATGAAGTGATTTACATAATTTTCCACGTTTCTTTTGATAATTAGAGGATAAAAATCACAGTAATACATTTGGCCAAAGTTTTAAAATGAAGGGGTTGTTTTCACACCACATATACATAAAGTCTTAATCTGATCTGTGAAGCAGATTATGTTTTGATCTTTGACACGAGAGACTGAAGGAAGTGACCAGCTGGAGTTACAGAGACATTAGCTACATCATGGATAACCAAGATGAGTAACAGAGATGCTCTGGTTGAAATCTGCTGAGAACTAGTGAGTTTGGACATCTGTGAGAGGTGTCATGGTGTGTTTACCCATGAAGAACTGCAGAGCGATGTTGTGCACCAGGATGTGGTCCAGCGGGATAACACACAACTTGCCAAAGCTGGCTGCCAGCTTCAGTGTATCGACCTCCTGCACCAGAGAGAAACAAGAAGAACCTCAAAGTAACAAACTGAGTGTGAGAAGATGCAGCTGCAGAAGGTGCATACACACCATAATGAACTTTAGTCACGTCTGAAGTGCTCAGAATAAACTGTTTCTCACCTTTCCAGACTGTAGTCTTTGTATTCTGGTCTCACACACCTTCTTCACAAATATTAGACTGTTTATCTGGTTCTTGATCACATTAATGTCTAAAAGAGACACAGAAAGACACTAACATTAAGAAAGCAGAGCATTTGCTTCACCAAGCTTTATTTTGGTCTCACTGTGACAAAGTCAGCTTGATTTGTTCATATAGAAGTAAAGAACGTGACAGCGCACCATCTCCAGCAGTGTCCAGGGAGCGGAGGTACTGCAGCTCCTCCACCACCTTGTCTTTAACGGCCTCCAGCTCTGGAGGCTTGTCTGTTAACTTCAGGATGTTCATGAAGGCTTCGTAGTTACAACTGGAATCTCTAATCTAGACACAAATGACAACATACAGGATTTTATCTCCATCTATAAAGTGAACAAACTTGTTTGTGAACTGTTATGCGGGTACCCACCAAACGCGTTTCGAGCAGCGGAAGCGGCCGGTTTACATTGAAAGTCTATGTTGAGGCGCGTCGAATCGTGAAGCGGCGCGTTTTGAGCTTTTCAAGCGGCGCGGCAGTTCTTTTCCGCGCACGCGACGCGTCCGAAGCAGCCGACGCGTCGAGCAGCCAAAGTTCAAATATTTGAACTTTCGACGCTCGCTGCGTCGCAGCAACCAATCGGGAGAGACTCTGCTATGTGATGACGCAACAACGACGGGACTTTTTTGGACTTTTTAAACTTATCCCAACGAGCCTCCATGAAGAAACCAGCCTCCGGTAAGAAACTTGGCATTTTTACAGTTGCCGCTGTCCGCTCGAGCGTACGATCACCCCAAACATTAAAAAAACGTTTTAATCTCAACAAAGACTGTCGGAGCTGCAGTTCGGTTCGTAGAAAACCCACTCAAGTAGTAACGAGGCTCACGAACAGCTGATTTTATCTGCCCGGTGTACAAGAAACAACCGGAAAAGGAGCCAGACGCTCCTCCCCTAGACGCGTCTTCATTGTGAACAGATTCTGGTGACAAGCAGCCAAAAGGGTGCGGCAAGAGCGTTTTGACGCGTTCGGTGGGTACCCGGCATTAGTAGTTTGGCTCCTCACCATCCAGATGACAAACTGGTTGATGTAGTCTGGATCACTCAGCTGGTTGATCAGAGGAAGGAGCACGCCGTACGCCAGCACCTCCTAAAAAACAAGAGCATTTTTCAGACACAGTCAACAATTTACTTCAAATGTGTCACAGAGTGGAAGTCCTCTCTTTGTACTTTTGTACATTTTACACCAGTTACTTACCCTTAGGAAGTATCTCATGCTCTTATTGTGGAAATCACCAGGAGGTAACAACAGATACAGAAGCAACTCGCACAAGTCTCGAAGAAAACCTGCAACACACACACATGCACACGCAGAGCAAATATTTAGTGTCAGCCTCAAACGGCAGTACATCTGAGGTCACATTTATTGACTTCAGGCACTTTAACATCGCTGCGTTTACCTTCTTCGTCTTTGTGCGAGGTGCAAACTATGTCTCGACAAATCTTCCTCTCCATCTCCACCTCCGCCTCAAAGAATGACTCCACCAGCTCCTCGGTTATGTCCCCTGTTGGGAAACCACTCGTCATGCACTCGTAGCAAAACTCTTATCTTGACGTTTTAGGTTTGAAAATAACACCAAACTTACAATAACCACAGAGTACTGTATTTTCCTCCGTAAACGTTGCACCACCCTGTAAGTCTCATCAGTCCAAATATGTCTAATAAAGTGGAAAAATCCATAAATATGCCGCTTTGCTGTATACATCGCATCTATTATGTGTCACCGCTGACGCGACGCGTTTGTTACACGTCAACACTGACAACCCGGAAATGTGGGCCGGTGTTGTGCCAAAAATCAATTGACTGCCAAATGGCAGCCGCGGCAGCATGCACGGGAGGACTTTAACAAAAATTTAAAGGTCCACTGACATGATTTTTTTTACTATTCATAAAATTGCTCAAAATATATATACAGTATATCATTTAAATATGTTTGTTTTTGCAAACAAAATGATAAATCACTTTAATTTTGCTTTAAAAGTGATTTTGAACTTCAAGCCGTGTTTAATCATGGGAAATCCGATTACACGCGAACGCACCATCTGTGATGTAACACTGGGCAGAGCTCTGGGCTTGTCACAGTGTGCAGGTATGAGCAGCTCGACATGAAGGTAAGTCTGATACAGCATCAGACCTAAATTAGATCCTGTTGTTTCTTGTTCCATCACCCAAACTATTTTCTGCTTCCCAAAATGAAGACAAATAGCTCAAATCTTCACATAGATTGCTAAATTCGTCCAGTTTTAAATTGTCCGCTATTAAAGACACCACAGCCCTCTGCCCAGTGTGACATCACATATGGTGCGTTCGAGTGTAATCGGATTTCCCATGATTAAACACGGCTTGAAGTTCAAAATCACTTTTAAAGCAAAATTAAAGTGATTTATCATTTTGTTTGCAAAAACAAACATATTTAAAGACCGTGTAAAGTGAAATTAGATTTGTGTTTTTAGTTTATCACATGGCATAAATATGTGTTATTAATCACCCATATAAATCTGACTGATTAAAAACATTGTTTTCCTTATAAAATTAAGTGTCAAAAATCATGAAAATACATTATTTTCTCTTAGTCTGGAACTGTGGGGGCGTGTCAGCAGTGGGCGTGGTTTCAGCGCAGCACTGCAGCTCAGAGAGCAAGTAGGAGGACTCTCTCGCTCAGAGCTGAACTGTGTGGAGGAGGAAGACAGGTTCATCAGTAAACCTGCTCTGTTTGCTCCTTTTTCCAAGAGTTACGCTGTTTTTAGTGCACAAACAACTCTGGTTTTATTTTTAAAGTTGAGGACGCAACTATAATTCATAACTCCGCTGTTCTGTGTTTAGAAGATGAGCGGACTCGCGCGGCTGCACCCGGTCCGACCCGACACATCGCATGCGGGGGCTGTGTTGGTGATTAAGATAAAGAGTAATCACGTTGATAACTAAGTATGCAATGGACCTGTCGCATTTTCTTAGCAAAAAAGGAGCTTGTGAACTTGTAGGGCACAGGCTTAGCAATAAAAAAAGAAAGAAAGAAAAGAAACAGGAAAGGCGGCGGCGGTGTCCGGAGGCTGAGGAGGGAGACGGTCAGTAGCAGGTGCCCTGACCATTAAAACATCCTGGGAAGATGCAGGAACGAGGCATAATTGATTAGCTAGCTAACAATGAACAAAATATCTATGCTATTGCTATCTGATGCTATCTGCGAGTCGCGAGTGAACGGCTCCACCCATGCGAAGAACAATTTATATGACTGGAGCTGCAGGGGGTGGGGGCTATACTAATGAGGACCGCGTGACGAAACGCGGTCCCGTTTAAAACACGCCTAAAAAATCCTGAAACACACATGTCTTTATACACAGTTTCATGTATAACTTCAAAATGAATTGAGCTACAATTTTGAGACTTTTTACTCATTTACAACATTACAATTATCACATTTATAATGTTTATTTAAGAAAATGTTGAAATTCACTTTACACGGTCTTTAAATGATAAAATATATATATTTTGAGCAATTTTATGAATAGTAAAAAATTCATGTCAGTGGACCTTTAACAAGATTAACACTTCAAAAACATTATTTGTTTGCTCGAAACTATAGTTAAGTGTGTCTCAGTTGAACCTTTGTTTAATCAATGCACTTTGACAGTCAAATCAGCTGCATTTCAAACGTCCATACGCGGAAGCGGGAGCGCACAGAGGGACGAGTCTGTCCATTTCTTCAGAATTTAACAAGATAACCACCTAAAACAATTATTTGTTTGCTTGACATTATAATAAAGGTGCGTCTCAGTTGAACTTTTACTTAATAAATGCACTTTAATGGTCAAATCAGCTGAATTTCTCTGGGACGGTGCAGAGAAATGAAGCTGATTTGACGGTTGCTCCAGGTGAGCTGGATGAAGGTGGCAGACTATGGCAAGCCGATTGTGTCATTAATAGCCACTTTTACATATTACATGACAATAAGGCATGCCATACTACTCAAGTGCCATCTAGCAGCTGAAAATGTTAGTGTTCAATATTTTCAGTCAGAATGAATGAAAACGGTCATATCTCAGACAAAAATTGGTTTATAAATATGGAAAAAACAAATACGTCACTTCAGTGGATAATTCGCAGGGCATGCAAATTATGCAAAAAACTGCAACTTATAGGCCGGAAAATACGGTAATATGCTGAAGGCACATCAAACATTAAATGAGGAAAGAACAAGTGTGCGTACTTTGCTTGTCCTCTCTGTCAGCGAGGCGACCCTGGGCTTTTCTAAAGACACGTAAATGGGTGGCAAAGTCGTCCACCAGGCGAGTGGTGAAGTAAGGCTGCCAGTCCACCTCTTTGGACCTTCACACAGACATGATACAGTTAAGATTTAAAGTATGTGCACTGTAAGACACAGTAAATGTGCATGATCGTGAGTCTTGTACCGTGTGGAGAACTGGATGAGGGCAGTCTGCAGCGTCTGTCTGATCTCCAGTAAAAAAGACTCATCTTCACTCAGAGTGTAGTACCAGTACTGGATGTAGTCTCTCAACGCAAACTGGATCACCTAAGTGCAAACATGGAAGGAGAAGAGATAATCAGCTAAAGCACGTTAAATCTACAACATTATCTTAAGAGGGATAAAACTTGCAGATACAAGACATTTCCAGGCATAAGCATCTCCACCAGCTCCAACCGGCCGCGGACGCTTTTCAGCACACTCCAGTCTGTCATCAACCCATCTGTCAATGTTCTGAAAACTGCCACACAGTCTACCTGCGATGACTTTCAGAGCTATTTTGTCAACAAAATAGACTCTATCAGGCAGAACATTGTCAGTTCATCCAACACCATCCAGTCATGTGCGTCTGCAATAACCACAGCTGTTTTTGACCAATTTGACCTGGTTTCACTCCCTCACCTCACCAAGGTGGTTCAGCAGATGAAACCAACTAACTGTTCTCTGGACATCATTCCCTCTAAAATGTTCAAACAGTCCTTTGATGTAATTGGTCCTTGTGTTTTGTCATTTATTAACAGCTGTCTATCTTCAGGTTTTGTGCCATCTGCTTTCAAACATGCTGTGGTCAGGCCTCTTCTCAAAAAACCAGGCCTAGATCCTACAGCTCTCTCTAATTTCAGACCAGTTTCACATCTGTCATTTCTATCAAAGGTCCTAGAAAAGATTGTTTTTATTCAACTTCAATCTTTTCTAGAACTCAACAACCTGTTTGAAAAATTTCAGTCAGGTTTTCGAGCTCGTCACAGCACTGAATCTGCACTGCTCAAAGTACAGAATGACATTCTTCTGTCCCTGGATGCAAAAAACCCTGCTCTGCTGGTGATGTTAGACCTCTCAGCAGCTTTTGACACCGTCGACCATCAGGTACTAATCAACCGCTTGTCTCAGCAGGTTGGCCTCCAGGGAGCTGTGCTTGAGTGGTTCAAATCTTACCTGTCTGGGAGAACTTTTTCTGTCATGATAGGCGATCTGTCCTCCTCTTCATCAACCCCTCTGACCTCTGGCGTACCACAGGGATCTATTCTAGGGCCAGTCCTTTTCTCTCTTTACATGCTGCCATTAGGATCAATCATTGCACGTCATAACCTGTCTTTTCACATGTATGCAGACGATTTACAAATCTATCTGCCAGTCACTCCCAACCCCTCACCCAGTTCAAACACTCTTGTCAACTGCTTAAATGACATTAAGCACTGGCTCTCTCAAAACTTCCTCCACCTAAACACAGATAAAACTGAATGCATTTTATTTAGTGCACCTGGTGACACCAGCAACATCCTTCCCAGTCCCAGTGTTGGTTTCCCCCTCCCCCACTTCAACCCGGTGGTCAGAAATCTTGGAGTGCAGCTTGACTCCAACTTAAAGTTTGATAAACAGATCAGTTCTGTTGTCAAGACCAGCTTCTTTCAGCTCCGACTGCTCTCCAAAGTCAAGTCATTTCTCAGCCGTGGTGATCTGGAGAAGGCCATCCATGCCTTTGTGACCTCCAGACTTGACTATTGTAATGCTTTGTATGTTGGTATTAATCAATCCTCCATCTCCCGTTTACAGCTTGTACAGAACTCTGCCGCGCGCTTTTTGACCAACACACGAAAATATGAACACATCACTCCTGTCCTGTCCTCTCTACACTGGCTCCCGGTTCAGTTCAGGATACAGTTCAAGCTGCTCCTGTTTGTTTTCAAAGCTCTGAATGGACTTGCTCCTCTGTACATCTCAGAACTTTTGAAAGCCCATCAGCCCGGCAGAGATTTACGATCTGCCAGTCAACACCTGCTGGAGGTGCCTCGCTCAAGGTACAAACAATGGGGAGACCGGTCATTTTCTGTTGCCGGCCCAAAAGCCTGGAACAGCCTCCCCCTTGAGCTGCGTGCCACCTCTGATCTGACTCTGTTCAAAACCAGACTGAAGACCCACTTGTTCAAAAAAGCTTTCAGTGTGTAACTTTTATTACTTTTGGTATTTTAATATGTAGCATTTTTTATTTCCATTGCCTTCTTTTATTGCTGTTGTTTCTTATTCTATTTTCACTGATTTATTGTTCCAGTTTATTCATCTTTTTATCCTGTTAAGCACCTTGGTCAATGCAAGGCATTGTAGGAAGGTGCTATACAAATAAAGTTTATTATTGGGGGCTGCCATTGCATGTAAATGCATGGAAGCCACCTATTGTTATTGTGCTCGAACGTGTGTCTACATTGTCGTCGAGCGTTAATGCGGCCCGAACCACAATGTCTACCCCCACAAAAGTTATATCAAAACGACTGGCTCGGCCCCCTGATGTGTGCTATTACTTTTATTGGCATTTCGACTTACCGTGGCAACGTAATTTGCGAACAAAGACGTAATGAATCTCCAAATCCAGGAACTAGTTGGTTACTGCCCACTTATTATTCTACACCAGAAAAAGTTATCTTTTTCAACTTTAATACGGACCGAACCACAAAGTGAACCCCCACAAAAGTTATATCAAAACGACCGGCCCGACTCAGAGATGTGTGCTATTACTTTTCTAAGCAATCGGAGTTACCATGGCGATGTATTTTGCTAACAAAGTTGCCATATTTCCCCATTGAAAATGAATGGGAGAACACTCCTCACACAAACTGCTGCTGTCAAGTCACATGATTTAGAATCTGATGAAAACATACTCACTGTTGGTACTGTTTGAAACTCATAGAAAGTATTTATCAGATGTATCTCTAGAACTGATTAACATTTGGAGCCATTTTGATTCAAGATGTCTGGCAACAGCCTGGCAGCCCCCGTCAAAGTTTCTCCGGAACTTTCTAGTTATTATTATTATTTATAAGCAGTTTGATGAAGTGAACTGAATACACTGAGGAGTGAGAAAGCATTTTGGTCGAGTACATTCAAGAAAATATCACAAGCAGATAAAAGACATCAGAGCTCTCAGAGAAAGCATGATAGCTGTAAGATATGTTGGTTTACATGCAGCTGAAATGATAAGTATGAGTTCCCAGGAAAACAGTGGAGGGGGGTGGGAGGGATCCTGAGACACATTGGTGGACCAGTCAGGGTCATCTGACCAGCACTATCTGCTGTGTTTGCACTGGCTGCTGAGAACAACATGCATGAATATATATTTTCTCTTCACTCCGAGTGTTTGAACAGCAGAAAGTGTAGGAAAAATACGCTGACTATAACAGAAAAGCTTGTATTAGTCATAGAAACAGCACTTAGAATATTTATTCCCACACGTGTTGAGCTGTGTTAACACTAAACTCTGAAAAAATATCCCAGCTGTGCAAAATATTTGCTTTTTGCTTCAGGCACAAGAGAGTTCTGGTACAGAAGGATGAAAAGGTTCACTTCAACTTTTTAATTAAATAAAATCACAGTTTAAAGACCTCAGTGTAACCAATATATGTATTAAAAAGTTTAAAACATTTTCTTAAAGTAGCAAAATATTTTGGCTCACTGTGACGCCATATTCAAAAGGCTCGACTTGCTTTGACTTGGAGGTGGTTTTTATGTTCAAGTGTGAGGTAATAATTATATACAAGGATGAGATGAAATAAAGCAAGTGAAACAGTACAACCATCATGTTTCATGTCAAGCAACAGGACTGTGGCTAAAACTTCTTCAATTTATTTTCCTGTGAGTGTTATAAAACTTTAATGTTCCAGGTCTCTCTTGTAAATGAGTCCTCGAGGCTCAATGGGATTAACCTGCTAAATAAAGGTTAAATGAATTAATAACATTTTGCCCTGCATTCAGCTACACCTAATTTTATAGTTCATCTTGAGACTTCTCTATGGCCACTCTTCTGTTCAACACAATAACGTTACACAGGGAAAGAGGAAAATGAGGACACACCTGTTGTAGTGGTTCATCGATTATACTAGAGCCAGTCAGTCTCCTGTCAATTTTTATAGGCTTTATCTCCAGTTTCATCTCATCCAGTGTCTGAAAGAGTCAGAATAGATCACAATCAAACAAAACAATGGTAAGAAACCAACAATCAAATGCTCTCCTCTTGTTGTATATGTGCCAAAATAACCTGATTAGTAAATGTTTTGTTTGTGCAGGTGGGTTTGTGCTTACCTTCACTATACCAATTTGTGTGGGTGCTAAGTACGAGTGCTCGCACTTTTCCAGGTGCTTCTCTGAGTTTATCTTTCCATAAAGTAAAGTGACAACAAAACCCCTGAAATACAAAAAAGACATTAAATTAAACATGATATACAAACCGGATTCCAAAAAAGTTGGGACACTAAACAAATTGTGAATAAAAACTGAATGCAATGATGTGGAGATGGCAAATGTCAATATTTTATTCGTAATAGAACATAGATGACAGATCAAAATTTTAACCTGAGTAAATGTAACATTTTAAAGGAAAAATATGTGGATTAAAATTTCGCAGTGTCAATAAATCCCAAAAAAGTTGGGACACGTAGCAATAAGTGGCTGGAAAAAGGAAACTGAGCATATAACAAACATCTGGAAGACCAATCAACACTAATTAGGTCAATTGACAACATGATTGGATATAAAAAGAGCTTCTCAGAGTTTCGGTGTCTCTCAGAAGCCAAGATGGTAAGAGGATCACCAATTCCACCATTGTTGTGCAGAAAGATAGTGCAGCAATACCAGAATGGTGTTACCCAGCGTAAAATAGCAAAGACTTTTAACTTATCATCATCAACCGTGCAAAACATCATCAAAAGATTCAGAGAATCTGGAACAATCGCTGTGCGTAAATGGTAAATGGAGCTTATTTATATAGTGCTTTCCAGCCCCCTATGAGGAGCCCCAAAGCGCTTTACAATACCAACCATCCACCCATTCATCCACACATTCATACACACATTCATACACCGGTAGCGGCAGACTGCCATGCAAGGCGCTTTCCAGTCCTACCGGGAGCAACTCGGGGTTAAGTGTCTTGCCCAGGGACACAACGACACATGGTGTGGGGAACCGGGATTCGAACCTCCAACCTTCCGATCGGGGGACGACTGCCATTACCACTACGCCACGGCCGCACCTAAGGGTCAAGGCCGTAAAACTCTACTGGATGCTCGTGATCTCCGGGCCCTTAAACGTCACTGCACCTCAAACAGGAATGCCACTGTCAAGGAAATAACAGAATGGGCTCAGGAATACTTCCAGAAAGCATTGTCAGTGAACACAATCCACCGTGCCATCTGAAACTCTACAGTGCAAAGAGGAAGACATTTCTAAGCAAGCTCCACAAGCTCAGACGTTTGCACTGGGCCAGGGGTCATTTAAAATGGAGTGTGGCAAAATGGAAGACTGTTCTGTGGTCAGATGAGTCACGATTTGAAGTTCTTTATGGAACACTGGGACGCCATGTCATCCAGACCAGAGAGGACAAGGATAGCCCAAGTTGTTATCAACGCTCCGTTCAGAAGCCTGCATCACTGATGGTATGGGGTTGCATGAGCGCTTGTGGCATGGGCAGCTTGCATGTCTGGAAAGGCACCATTAATGCAGAGAACTATGTTCAGGTTCTAGAACAACATATGCTCCATCTAGACGTCATCTCTTTCAGGGAAGACCCTGCATTTTTCAACAAGATAATGCCAGACCACATTCTGCAGCAATCACAACATCATGGCTACGTAGGAGAAGGATCCGGTACTGAAATGTCCAGCCTGCAGTCCAGATCTTTCACCTATAGAGAACATTTGGTGCATCATAAAGTCAGAGTCACAGAATCTTTATTGTCATTTTGCACCACATGTGGTACATGTGATGAAACGAGATTATGTACACAGGGTCCCAGTTACATCCAACAATAAAATGTAAGAGAAGAACTAATAACATCTAAGATAAGAAATAAGAAAAACATCAACTAAAAAATACACTAAGCACTAATATCATAGAAAAACATCACTCCAAACAGCAGCACGAACAAGAGTCTGTATGAGCAGATGGGCACGTATGGACACAGCAACATAAAAAACAGATCAGCAGCAACATGATGTGATATTTCATAGTGATTATTTTGGTTAGATATTCATGAGTCTAACAGCCTCAGGGTAGAAGCTGTTCCTCAGTCTAGTGCAGGGGTGCTCACACTTTTTCAGCATGCGAGCTACTTATAAAAAAACAAGTCCAAAAGATCTACCCAATACAAAAATGCAAAACATATAATTATCTTCAAATGTATTAAGGATTCTTTTTATGTACAATGTACCTATGTTGATGTACCTTGCATAACTGAATAAGCAAATATTGCACAACACATGTAATAAATCAGGGGTCACCAACGTGGTGCCCATGGGCACCTGGTCGACCGTAGGGACCAAATGGGGTGATGGTGACAGCAATATAGATTTTTTAAATTTTATTTTAAAAATATATGGTAGAAATATAACAGAGTTGTTAAGTTTCTCCGCCCGCTCCAGGTCTCTGAGGTCAGACAGCTCCAGCTCTCTGTTCCACGGACAAAATATAAACCAAAAAACATGCTTGTTAGGCTGATTGGTGACTCTAAATTGACCCTAGGTGTGAGTGTGAGAGTGGATGGTTGTTTGGTGTGAGTGAGACAGGTCCCTCTTGTAAATGAGTCCCCGTGACTCAACGAGGCTAGCCTGTATAAATAAAGGTTGAATGAATGAATGAATAAACGTTGGGGTGACCGTGCCTTTTCTGCGGCCGCACCTCGACTCTGGAATACGCTCCCGCTTGAGCTACGTCAGATTACTGAACTTGGCCTTTTTAAATCGAAGCTTAAGACTTTTTTATTCCAACTGGCTTTTAGTAATTAAATATGTGGTGACATTTCTGGTTTTATTTTTGCTATTATGTTGTGTTTTCTTGATTTTTAATCTGTTGTCTTTTACTGTACTGCACTGTTTTTTGTTAAGCACTTTAGTCACCATCACCGTGGTTGTGTAAAGTGCTATACAAATGAATAAATGAAATGAAATGAAACTGATCCCCACCCCCTTCTTTATAAGAATCTGGTCTTTTACTTTAATAAATGTAAAAAAAAAAATCATTAGATATTTTTTACTTTAATAAATGTCATTTCTAAAAGCCCCCTCCAGCAAATCTAAAGTGGTCCACAGGCCACCAGTTGATAACCACAGTTGTGGCAGGTTGTTATGGCTCCGGACACGTTTAATTTAGTGAACAAAGGCATAAAAATGTCTCTTTTGGTACGGAGAGATTTACAGCGGTGTATTTTACCGACTGTCCCTGAACGCAGCGCGAAAGTGTGTTATGCAAACGCTCGCGCTGCGGGACAGGGAAACGTGCAGAGAACAGAGAGTAGTCAAGGAGGTTATTCTGTATGAAAAGTGTCTCGTATGATTTTAATAATAAAGCCACGTCAGCTCCCAACCAGTATGTTTAAGCGTGCAGAGAAACATCACAGCGTCACTCACCCGGAAGATGGTGGCGGCGTTTCGCTTTTGAAGTTGCTGCTGTCCGAACAGGGATTTTAGTTCCTCCACCTTTCTCTTTCTCAGCTGGCTTTTCGGTGGGAAGTCGATGTCGTATTTTCCATGAACAGTCCGAAATCTGATTGTTTTCGCTTAGTATGTTTTGCTGCGTTCAACTTCCACCTTCGCGCCATTGTTTTTAGAAGCTGCATGAGCGTGACCTAAAGCTCTCATCTGATTGGTTGCCGTGAATGTCAATCAAGGGGCGGGATGTTTTCAGTTGTCATCTGATTGGTTGCCCTGCATGTCAATCAAGTAACGGGATGTTTCATTGGCTGACAATTTTTTAATGTCACGCTGTGGGAAAAAAAAAAAATAATAATAATGTCACGCTGCGATCGACCAGTAATGCCTCCGCGATCGACCGGTCGATCGCGATCGACGTAATGAGCAGGTCTGCTCTACAGTGACTGGTCTGAATGACTATCGGCCAGTGGCCCTCACCCCGATAGTCGCGAAATGCTTCGAAAACTGGTCATGTCTCACATCAAAACATCCATCACATCGAGGACCCTCATCAGTATGCATACCGCGAGAACCGATCAACAGAGGACGCCATCTCCTCTTTGGTCCACATTGCTCTCACTCACCTGGATCAGAAGGACTCATACGTGCGTCTGCTCTTTGTGGACTTCACATCTGCCTTCAACACCATGATCCCCCAAACTCTGATAGACAAACTATCTACACTTGGACTAAGCCCCTCTATTTGTAACTGGGTACTAGACTTCTTAACAGACAGACCACAGTCCGTGAAGATCCACAACTTCTCCTCCTCCACCATAACCCTCAGCACTGGCTCTCCTCAAGGATGTGTGCTGAGCCCTCTTCTGTTCACTCTGCTCACATATGATTGTGCAGCTACCCATCCAGGCTGTCATATTGTAAAGTTTGCAGATGATACAGCGTGGTGGGATGCATCACAAACAATGATGAGTCCAGCTACAGACAGGAGGTGGAACACCTGGAGAGCTGGTGCAAAGAGAATAATCTTCACATGAATGTGAAGAAGACAAAGGAGATGATTGTGGACTTCAGAAGGAACAAACAAACACACACCCCACTGAACATAAGTGGATCTGCGGTGGAAGTGGTCTCCAGCTACAAGTACTTGGGTGTACACATGAATGATAACCTCAGCTGGAGCAACAACACCACCAGCCTGATCAAGAAAGGTCATCAGAGACTCTACTTCCTCAGACGGCTGAGACGAGCTGGTCTGAGAAGCTCAGTCCTCACCTCCTTCTACAGGTGTGCAGTGGAGAGCATCCTGTGCTCCAGCATCAACGTGTGGCATGGAGGCTGCAGAAAGGAATGCTTTACAGAGAGTGTTGAAGGTTGCACAGAAGTCTGTTGGAGTCAGTCTCCCCACCATCACAGACATTTACACCTCCAGATGCAAGAAGAGGGCCATCTGCATCATTAAAGACCCCACTCACCCAGCACACACACTTTTTGTCCCACTCCCCTCAGGACGGACGCTGAGGAGCATTAAATGTAGAACCACTAGCTTTTTGGGACTGGGATGATGGTGGTGGTCTTCAGGCAGGTGGGAACTGTCTCCAGGGTAAGTGAGGTGTTAAAGATGTCGGCCAGCACATCGCAGAGCTGATCAGCGCATTCTTTCAACACCTTCCCGGGTATGTTGTCTGGGCCGGTTGCTTTGTGAGGGTTAATCTTCTTGAGACTACTCCACACTTCAGCTGAGGTCACGCTGAGGTGCACTTCATCTGGTGGTGAGGTGAGTCTGGTGCTGGGTGGTCCGTTCGGGTCTTCAAAGCGTGCATAAAACTTGTTGAGGGCATCAGGCAGAGATGGGTCTTTGGGGCATTGTACACTCCTTCCTTTATAATCTGTTATGCACTTAATGCCCCTCCACATGCTCCGTGGGTCTTGTGAGGTGAACTGACCCTCAATCCTCTGTGCATATTTGGCCATGGCCCTCTTGATGCCAGCAACCAACTCTTTCCTAGTCTTTCTCAGGCTGTGTCTCAATTCAGGGGCTGCATCCTCATGAGGACCCAGCCTAGCTGGGCCGAGTAGGCCACGCACTCACAAGACCGGGTGGGCTGAGTGAAACTGCTGAAATGGGACGGTCTAGCCTTCAGGAGAGCCGGCATTGAAGTGGGTGGGGCGTTCTCTTGAAGTGGGTGGGAAGTTCTTGTGTGCCGCTTGGTGTGTGTGGAAAGAGAAGGGACGCCGCTAAAATATATTATTTATCTGAATACATGTATATATATTAGTATTTCTGAGCTTACTGTTTGTTAAGAACTGATTACAAATCAGCTTATAAGGGGCGATCTGTTAAAACCCAGAGTGGACCTACAAAATGCAAGCTGTCGAGTAGCTCAACTGGTTAATCAACCTGCGATTGGTGCAGAGATACTTTTCTCGAAGCTGGTTCGAATCTCACTCGGTACGGTTAAAACTTATTTTACGTTTGTCTTTTATTGGATAAAAAAATGAGGACTGAGATTAAAAGGAAGGAGTTTGTGAAACTCCTTCTTTTTTTTTATCCAATAAAAGACAAACGTAAAATAAGTTTTAACCGTACCGAGTGAGATTCGAACCAGCTTCGAGAAAAGTATCTCTGCGCCAACCGCAGGTTGTTTAACCAGTTGAGCTACTCGACAGCTTGCTTCTCACTGGTCCACTCTGGGTTTTAAAAGATTGCCCCTCAGAATATCCTTGCTACGCACGTGTAAAATAATCTGATTTGTAATCAGTTCTTCAGCTAACACAATTTTTTTTGTCGTTTCTGAAGTTAAATTTTAATGAGATATATTCGAGCTGAGGTTGTTTGAGATGACTAAATAAACAAAGGTTCAATGAATATTCGCGCTGAGGTTGTTTTTAAAACGAGCTGATGACTCAACAACACACAGCAGCCCGACTCTGCACGCAGAAAGTCCCACCCCCCCGCGAAATCTCTGCTGGCGCTATGAATTCTGGGATAGCCTCCGTCTGGAAGGATTCACGAATGCATCCTTCGATTTCGGCAGGAAGTAGGCCGCATTCCTCGGCCGCATGAGGAGGAGTCTTCGAATTGGGACAGTCCTCCGCGCGGGGCAGTGACGTATGCGGCCGACAAATGCGCACTCATGAGGATGCAGCCCCTGAATTGAGACACAGCCTCAGTTCCTCTGAGTTTCCAGACTTGAAGGCAGTGTTCCTGGCTGCCAGCAGGGTGCGAACTTCTGCATTCAGCCAAGGAGGGTGGAGGAAGGTGCAACAAAGAAGGCCCAAGATGATTGAACAGTTAGAGGCCTGTATAGACATGAATGGGAGAGCATTCCTATTTCTAAACTTGAGAAACTGGTCTCCTCTGTCCCCAGACGTCTGTTGAGTGTTGTAAGAAGAAGGGGGGATGACACACAGTGGTAAAAATGGACTTGTCCCAACTTTTTGGGATTTGTTGACGCCATGAAATTTTGAAACAACATATTTTTCCCTTAAAATGATACATTCTCTCAGTTTAAACTTTTGATCTGTGATTTGTGTTCTATTCTGAATAAAATATTAGATGTTGGCACCTCCACATCATTGCATTCAGTTTTTATTCACAATTTGTTTAGTGTCCCAACTTTTTTGGAATTTGGTTTGTATAATGTATATAGAGATACTCACCCGCCAATAAAGCAAAAAATATAAAAGGCCAGGTAGAATATGGCAAAAGGTCCGAAGGTGACGAGGAACAGAACAACTCCAAGGCCCCCCCATCCCCAGATGGACAGACTGGCCTGAAACACAGAAGAAGAATAAAAGTTATCAACATTATATGTTGCTTATTCTTGGAATAGAATCTAATGATAAACAACAATCCATATTAAATATTTGTTATAACAAAAAATGTTCATTTCTTTATAAATGTTTTTCTACCAGCGTGACAATAAGTTGTGTTTGTTTGAGCATGACTCAAATTAAGAAAAAACAAAACCAAAACAGTAGCGTTGTTAAGTATAAACCAGGACAGAATAGAATACTGTATGTTTTGGGTTTTTGACACATTGATGATTCCTATGTTTACATCATCCAGTGCATCACCTGCAGAGCAGATTTATCATCATGCATTCTCTGAACCTCAAATGCAGGAAGTCAGAAATCTTTAGCAATTACCAGTACCCGTATTTTCCGGTGTATAGGTCGCACCTTTTTATGGTTTTTTTCAAGGCCTGCGACCTATACTCAGGTGCGACCTATATATGGCTTGTTATCACTTTCGGTGAAACAAATTTTAAAATCCAGCTCATTTCACAATTACGTTCATTTATTAAGGAAAAGTTCAGCTCAGACATATATTTGCTATAATTTTTATCAAACAAATAATTGTTTTTAAGTGTTAATCTTCTTAAAAGCCTTGCTGTGCGCTCCTGTGGCAGACATTTGCAGCAGAGCTAAACGTAGGTGCGACCTATACACCAGTGCGACCTATCTAGGGATTTTTCCAATCTATTGGTGATAATTGGACAATGCGACCTATACACAGGTGCGACCTATACACAGGTGCGACCTATACACCAGAAAATACTGTACTTGTTCTTTGCTTGGCTACATCTAAAGAAAATAAACAAAAAATAAAAAAGCAAGAGGAAGCCATGACTGTGCAAGAAAACACTCAACTCATTGTGCGATCAGTGTCTTCATGACATCACCCAACAAGCAGGACAAACAGAGGTCAAAACTTTAGAGATGTTGGTACAGGAAAAGATACGATGACTCACACTGTGGTGTGTTGCACTGCTAGGGGGTGCTAGACAAAGAATGTGACGTGCATGTGTGTGTGTGCGTGAGTGTGTGTGTGCGTGTGTGTGTGTGTGTGTGTGTGTGCATTTGTGTCACACATCCCAAGGCTTTCCGGTTATTGTCACCACAGGAAAACAAGTTCTGAAGCTTTTCCCACCTTTCCTTGAAAGCTTCTCTACTTTTCCAGTTTTATATTTTCTAACAAAAAGTGACAACACACCAGAAAACGTTTCATTACGCTGCAGAGTGCACGAACGCTGGAGGTTATTATGAGAAGGATCATTCTGCTACAGTGGTTAAACTAGGCTGTGCAATTTTAGTGAAATGTTGCAAAACATGTGGCGTCATGAGATTCTTTTGTAAAACAGATATTCAGTCAAGGCTGTTGAAGCCTTTCAGTTTCACCCTTTAAAGCTGCACGCAGTCATTGCAGGCGTGATAATCAGCTGTGATCATCTTCGGCTGCCCTACATTCACACCAGACCTGCTTTGATAAGAAGCTCCAACTCCGAGCCAGAGTCGACACAGCTTCCCCAGGACACTGACCCATTGTCCTCAATGCCACCGTCAGCTAGAGTCTGTCGGATGACACATTACACAAGCAGACAGCTATACGCCCGACCCGTTTAGAACCACGGGCCAGTCACTTTACCATGACCCACTGCACAACATACTTGGTACTAAAGCATCGTTGACATATTACATTTGCAATCTACACTATCAATATACACAAGGTGTTACTGGTTAGTCTGGAGACCAGTGACAGAGATGTTCATCAATATGTTTTTATTTCGCTGAACGCCTTTTTCAGCCATTTAAAAAAAGACAAAACAACTTCCTGCACTCCTGGTATCCATCAAAAAATGCAAAACGTAGACGATTTAATCCATGCAGGCGTTTTATTCTTTAGCTATTTTAGGTTACCAGTACTTTAAACTGACCAGAACTCTGTAATGAAGATATGCACATGCAAACAAGTTAGTCTAAATAAAACTAATCAAGATTCACAAATTCAGACAAAAAAATGAAATCAACAAACAAACAAAAAATGCAGCTTGGAGTCATGCTGGGTACACACCAAACGCGCTTTGAGCGGCCAAGACAGCCAGTTTACATGAAAAGTCTAAGGTGACCGCGCATCGAGGGGCGGCGCAGCGTCATGTGGCGCGTTTTGAGCAGTTTGATCAGCGCGGCAGGGTGCTGTAGTTCTTTTTCCGTGCATGCGGCACGTTCAGAGCAGCCGCTGCTCGAGTTCAACAAATTGAACTTTGACCTACCGGTACTTTGGCTGCTCGCCGCTTAGCAGCAACCAATCGGGAGAGACTCTGCTATGTGATGACGCAACGACGACGGGACATACATATAGTTACGGATTTAATAAATGCATTTTGGAATGTGTATACAGTATGTACATATCCATATGTATACATGCACTGAGTTGACTGAGCAAATACATTATTTGTAGATTTTAAATCGGTCATGTTACACACATACACTTTTGAAATTTAATACTAGTTAGGCACTTTTTTTGTATTATTGGTTTATTGTTCTAAGATTCGGTAGACAATAGTCACCTAAATACTGTGGCATACTGCTAACACTTGTCGGGTGAAAAAACAAACCCGACCGAAAAAGGACCAAGACGCTCCTCCCACTGCGCGTCTTCAGACGCGTTCGGTGTGAACAGACATCTGTTGACAAGCAGCCAACACAGTTTGCTGCTGAAGACGCGTTCGGTGGGAACCCGGCTTCAAAATTACTCCTGCATCTGTTCAAATGAACCCAAACAGGCCGTCGTGTTCTGAACACTGTTTAAAGTACTTTATAAATGGTATGGTATGGTAGCATACTCACATAGTGGACCAACCAGTTTGATGGTGATAAGATTATTTCTATAGTCCACCCTCTCCCCCATCGATTCATCTGAGGCATCCATGGCCAAAGCGGTTCAAAACATCAAAGTTCATGTTCATGGACGTTCATGTTGAAACGTTTAATTTTACCTGGATTATTGAGCATGAACTTTGGTGTTTTGAACCACTTTGGCCATGGCTGCCTCAGACGAGTTGACAGGGGAGAGGGCGGACTCCAGAAACCATCTTATCACCATCAAACTGGTTGGTCCACTATGTGAGTGTGCTGCTTGTGAGACTGAGTTTGTTTGTGGCTCCTCAGACTGAAGATGTCGTTTGGATGAAAAGCAAACTGTTTCAACATAAAGAAATTGTCCAGAGAACCTGACTTAACTTTGTGCATTTCTTGTAGACTTTATGATGTGTAAGGCAAAAAGTTTAATAAACTGTTAAACAGAAAACATTGAAACAGTTTGACCTGCTTTGGTCCTAAACATTAGATGAACTGAAAACAGGTCCAGTACTATTAAACTGAAGCAGCCAGCTGATGTAGTGGAGTCAGAAACTGGTCAATAAATCAATTCCTCTTGCCTGCTTGAATACTGGGACCTGCATAGCTGTTTAATTAAATGAGCTGTGACGTGTAACAAATAAACTCGTTCAGTTGACTCAAGATTTTAAGTCTTGACTGAGAAAAAAAAAAATCAGAAACAAACTTCATATCATTTCTGATCTTAAAATGATACATCATCGTCACCTGCTACAACTTTCACATTACGCTGGCCAAAATGAAACCGTGACACTGAAGGGTGTCAGTGAACAGCACTGCTGACCCTGAGTTTACGCACAGCACACATGAGGAAATAAACAGATGAAAAGTAAAGGCAAACAAATAACCTGTTGTAAAGTTAAGCTCACTGCAGCAGCAAACCATTTATAATAATAATAATAATAATAATGAATTCAATTTATAACGCACTTTTCATTAGTGAAAATCTCAAAGTGCTACACACATTCATACACCGGTAGCGGCAGACTACCATGCAAGGTGCTTTCCAGTCCTACCGGGAGCAACTTGGGGTTAAGTGTCTTGCCCAAGAACACAACGACACATGGTGTGGGGAACCGGGATTCGAACCGCCAACCTTCCGATCGGGGGACGACTGCCATTACCACTACGCCACGAAGTTCGTTTCTGATGTTTCTGATTTACAGAAAGAATCACCTTTATAATAAGTTTGCTGATGACATCTGGTAATACAATTTGGTTAAGATAATTCTGGTTCATCTTAAAGCATTTCAAACTGTGTCCGTCTGTATACTGTCCCCATCTAAAGTCCTACTTGACAAGATAACTTCACTGACTTAAAGGAACATTGATGGTAAAACATTCAGGCAAATGCAAGTAATTTATAGCTTGCACAAACTTTGATTCTCTTAATTTGAGTGCAGTGTTCCTAAATAATCATATGAGCCAGCTGTAATGTATGATAAATAATAAATATAAAGCCAGCATACAGGCCACTGGTGAAAGTCACAAAACCAGTCCGCAAGCAGATACGAGTGTGGCCAGAGGGGTCTTCAGAGGCACTCCAGGACTGTTTTGACACCACAGATTGGAGTATGTTCAAAGAAGCTGCTACCACAAACAACACCACATGTCTCCAGGAGTACTCAGACACTGTATGTTCATACATCACCAAGTGCATTGATGATGTAACCAACCTTAAAACCATCACTGTTCGGGCTAACCAGAAGCCATGGCTGACAGCTGAGGTTCACAGACTCATGAAAGCCAGGAATGCTGCCTTCAAAGCGGGAGATCAGGTGGGCCTGAGGGCAGCCAGAAACAACCTGGACCGGGGCATCAGAAAGGCAAAGAGGCAGTATTCTGGGAAAATAGCTCACCGTTTCAAGGACAGCAGGGATACACGCAGTCTGTGGCAGGGAATACAGACCATCACAAACTACAAACCACCCCCCCAGACCTGTGACAGCTCAGCCTCTGCGCTGAATGAACTGAATGAGTTCTTTGCTCGGTTCGAGGCAAGTAACAGCACACCAGCACATAAACTCCCCCCCTCTCCTGATGGCCAGGTGCTGACGCTGTCCTCAGACAGCGTAAGGCGATCATTCATCAAGATTAACGCCCGGAAGGCCTCTGGTCCTGACAACATACCTGGTCGTGTGCTGAAGGACTGTGCAGGGGAACTCGCAGCGGTCTTCACGGACATCTTTAACATCTCACTGAGCCAGGCCATCGTCCCCACCTGTTTCAAAGCCACCACCATCATCCCTGTCCCAAAGAAGGCAACGCCCGCATGCCTCAATGACTATCGCCCAGTAGCACTCACCCCCATCCTGATGAAGTGCTTTGAACGGCTAGTCATGAAAAGCATCACATCTGTCCTCCCTGCCTCCCTGGATCCCTTCCAATTTGCATACCGACCTAATCGCTCAACCGACGATGCCATCTCCTCTGCCCTCCACACAGCTCTCACACATCTGGACACGAAGGACTCTTATGTTAGAATGCTGTTCATCGACTTCAGCTCGGCATTCAACACCATCATCCCCCAACAGCTCATCCTTAAACTGGACAGTCTGGGGCTGAACACCTCAATGTGTAACTGGCTGCTAGACTTCCTGACCGGGAGACCACAGACAGTACGGGTCGGGAGTAACACATCTAGCACCATCACATTGAACACAG
>JBBPBX010003121.1:0-11720 GCA_038048925.1 Garcialebias charrua | reverse complement strand
TAATTAGTGTTAATTGGTCTTCCAGCTGTTTGTTATATGCTCAATTTCCTTTTTCCAGCCACTTGTTGCTACTTGTCCCAACTTTTGTGGGATTTGTTGACTGTGAAATTTTGAATCAACTTATTTTTCCTTTAAAATGTTATACGCTGGTGAAGATTCTCAGTCATCCAGGACATGATAAAATCAAAAAAGGCGTTCAATACAGAAACAACTGGACTTTATTTGTAACAGAAGACATTTCGCTTCTCATCCGAGAGGCTTTCCCAATTGAGAAAGCCTCTTGTTTAGTGTCCCAACTTTTTGGGAATCCGGTTTGTAGTTGCAGGTCAGTTAGGTGATTATCTGCAAAGTTTGAAGAGTTTCAGTCAGGATTTAAGGCTCACACAGCTCTGCGTACGTCCGTACGCGTGTACTGTACGCAGACATTTCACCCCCACAGCTCAACGTACATTCTCGCGTTTTCGCTCCGAATTCTTGACGTAATTTGAGCAGCTGCAGCGCAGAGCGTTTACCTACTGGACAAATCGAGGTAGCTGATTGTTCATTTGCTGACATGCCTACTGAATTGATTGACAGGTCGGGGGAAAAAAGGCGCGAGCTGGCAGCTGTGTTCTGTGTTTATATGTTAATGAAAAGTTCTGAAAAAAATAAATAAAATGGGGAGCGTTGGTCCTGCAGCCCACACATCAGCCCAGCACACCAGGAAATCTCCAGAACCTCCCGCAGCCACGCTGGAACCGAGTTTAATTTGCTCGTGATAAATTTGTTAATTTCTCATCATTTCAGTCATGGAGTCAACGGAGGAGGAAGCGATCACTTCTCTTTTTGCAAAAAAAAAACAAAAGAAAAGGCCAGATCAGGGGGTGAAGAAGGGGAATTTAATACATTGGTGTCACATACAAACCAGTCCGGCACCGGGCAGTTTGTTGTGCGACAACGCGTTTGCGTACGCGGTCGTAAAATTTTAGCTTTGCGCGTACATGCCCTGCGGGGATACACTTGTGACTCTGCATAGTACGTGCGTACATCTATGTACGGCCAAACACAGAGCTATGGGTGAGCCTTTAGAGCTCACCACAGCACTGAATCTGCACTGGTGAAAGTTACTAATGATATTCTCATGGCCTCTGACAATGGACAGGTGTCTCCACTGGTCCTGTTGGACCTCATTGCTGCATTTGATACAGTTGATCATAATATTCTACTACAGAGACTTGAATGTGATATTGGAATTACAGGAACGGCTCAGAGACACATCTGAGCTGTGCGATTTTTACAGACAGTTTTCAAGCGGGGGATGGGTGTTCAGTGTGAGGGAAGAGGCAACGTGAGCGCTGCCTTTACCTTTTTAGCTAACGTGCCTTTATTGCGTGCCGCTAGCTTAGTGCTATGTCAGTGCCTTGGAGAGGTGGGGAGGTGCGCACAGTTCGGTTCTGTAGGCGGGGCGCTCGGTTTTGTTGACGGGGCGGGGCGCCCCGCTTGTATAATTACTGTATAGGGGAAACAATACAGAGGCTTTATTATGATACTGCGATTACAAGAATGTCTCTAAAATGGTTTAAATCATATTTATCTAATAGATTCCATACATCCATCCATTATCTTTACCCGCTTCTTCCTTTTTGTGTCGTGGGGGTCTCTGGTGCCCATGTCCAGCAGTGATTGTGCGAGAGGCGGGGTACACCTTGGACAGGTCTTCAGTCCATTACAGGACCACATAGTGACAAACAAGACAAACAACCGTTCACACTCTCACTCTCGGGGCCAATTTAGAGTTACCAATCAGTCTAACATGCATGTTTTTGTCTGTGGGAGGAAACTGGAGTACCAGGAGAAAACCCACACAGCACAGAGAGAACATGCAAACTCCACCCAGAAATTGACCCCGGACCGAGATTTGAACCGGGCCAACCTGCTCGTTGAGAGGCAGCAGCTCTACCAACTGCATTACCGTGCTTCCCCCGTTGGATTCCAATTTGTAAATGTCCATCTATCCATTATCTTTAGCTTGTTCCAAATTCGGGTCGTGGGGACAGCAGCTTGAGCAGAGAGATCCAAACATCTCTTTCCACAGCCACCTCTTCCAGGTCTTCTGAGAGGACTCGGAGGTGTTCCCAGACCAAATGAGAGATGTAGTCTCTCCAGCGTGTCCTGGATCTTCCACGGGGTCTACTCCCAGTTGGCCATGCCCGAAACATCTCCATAGGGAGGTGCCCAGATACTTACCAGATGTCCAAACCAACTCAACTGGTTCCTGTCGTTGTGGAGGAGCAGCGGTTCTACTCTAATGCTGGATCCTCACCAAACGCTTTTCTCGCAGCCGAAGCAGCCACTTTACATTGAAAGTCTATGTGGCCGGGCATCTTGGAGCAGCAGGGCGTGACGCAGCGCGTCTTCAGCATTTCAAGCAGCGCAGCAGCACCCGGCAGTCCCTTTCCACGCACGCGCGCGTCCGCAGCAGCCGAGCAGCAGAAGCAAGAATATTCTTGCTTCTGCTGCTCTCCGCGTCGCAGCAACCAATCGGGAGAGACTCTGCTATGTGATGACGCAACGACGACGGGACTTTTTGTGGACTTTTTAAACTTACCCCGTCGAGCCTCCGTGGCGAAAACAGCCTCCGGTAGTAAACCTGGCATTTTTAAAGTTGCTGCTGTCCACTCGAGCGTACATCACCCCAAACATTAAAAAAAAGTTTTAATCTCAACAAAGACTTTTGGAGCTGCAGTTCGGCTCGTAGAAAACCCACTCAAGTGTTAACGAGGCTCACGTACAGCTGATTTTATCTGCTCGGTGCACAGAAAAACAACACATATCTGACCGGGAAGGGAGCCAGACGCTCCTCCCACTGCGTGTCTGCAGACACGTTCGGTGGAAACAGACATCTGTTGACAAGCAGCAAACATGGTGCGTTGGGAGCTTTTTGATGCGTTTAGTGGGGATGTAGCATGAGTCTCTCTTGATAACCGAACTTCTCACCCTGTCTCTAAGGGAGAGTCCAGCTACCCTGCAGAGAAAACTCATTTCAACCATCTGTATCGATGTTCTCATTCTTGTAGTTCATGACCTGAGGTGAGGGGAGGAACGTAGACCAACCAGTAAACGGAGAGCTTTGCCTTACAGCTCTGCTCCCTCTTCACCACAATGGACCGGCACAATACTGCAGACGCTGCACCAATCCGTCTGTCAATCTCATGCTCCATTCTTCTCTCACTCATGAACAAAACCCTGAGATACTTGAACTCCTCCTCTTGAGGCCGAACATCACCCTCGACCTGAAGAGAACAATGCACCCTTTTCCGGTTGAGAACCATGGCCTCAGATGTAGAGGTGCTGATTCTCATCCCAGCTGCTTCACACTAAGCTGTGAACCACTCCAGTGAGAGCTGAAGACCCCAGCACGATGACGCCGACAGGACCACATAATCTGCAAAGAGCAGAGATGTAATCCTGAGGCCACCGAACTGGAATCCCTCCGCCCCCTGACTTCACAGAGAAATGCTGTCCATAAACGTTATGAACAGAATCTGTGACAATTGGCAGCCCTAGTGGAGTCCAACTCACACCCTTGAAGGGGTCCAACTTACTACCAGCAATGCGAACCAAACTTTCGCACTTCTTGTATAGGGATCGAACAGCCCATAACAACGGACCCCTGATGTCCACGCGATGTTGCAAAGGCATAGAATGAAAACAGCCCCGTAACATCCAGAGCAACAAGGAAATGGGGGTGAATCACATCCATCCCCGGAGCCCTGCCGCCTCTGAGGTTTTTAACTACCTCGGCAACCTCAGCCACGGTTATGGACAGACCAACCCCAAAGTCCCCTGACTCAGCTTCCTCCATGGAAGACGGGTAGCGTACCTTTGTGTTCACAGAACTTATTTATTCTCGTTGCAAACATCACTGGGTCAGGACCCAATCTGACTTGTGAGAATCCACACCACCGGTGAGAACCTGATCGGACCTGTGAAATGGTTTTGTTTTAAAATATTCTCTGAGCTGAATCCCGTCTGAGACCAGAACCAAAAGTCCTGTTTGTGTCTGTTGCCATGGCAACTGCATGGGCCATCAGGACCGGCTTTGATCATGCTGTTTTTGTGTTCTTACAGGGGGCGGAGCCGAGGGCAGGCACAGGTGGATGACGAAGAGAGCACGGACACTGCAAAGAAGAGCCGGCCTCAAAAAACAGGTGAGGTTGAACCGAGGCTCCACCCACACCTGTGCACTTCCTGTCTCACGGGGTTTCAAACAGAACCCACAGCCTCCTCTAACAAAGGGTTTAATTAGTTAATTGATTCAAACGATGTTACAACAAAAACTAGTTTATTTTTGTTTGGTTTGTATAACTCTTAGATATTTTTACAGCATCCACTAGCCTGGTTAAAACCAGACCCTTGTCCTTCACTTTGCTTCGTACTAGGGTCTGGACTTTCTCCATAGAGAACCGATTCTTGCTGGAGGCGTGGCCTCTGCTGAGGAACAAAACCATTGGATCTTAGAAAAATTTTGAACAGGGAAAAGCATTCTGCTCCCTCCCCCTCAGAGCCATATATGGCTGCTCCCCCGTGGTCTGTTGAACTTGACATCTGCTCCGCCTCCTGCTGCATTTTCTCTCGCTGCAGCCTGCCGCTGCATATTCTGTGTTTATATGTTAATAAAACGTTCTAAAAAAATAAAATAAAACCATGGATCGCTGGTCCAGCACACCAGAAGACCAGAAAATCTGATGGGACTCGGGCAGCAACGTAAAACCCGAGTTTAATTCTCTCGTGACAACCTGAGGCATTTCCTCATCAGCGGAGGGAGAGGAGGAGGAGGAGGGAGGAGGGAGCGATCACTTGACTTTTGGCCAAAAAAACAAAAGAAAACTCCAGATAAGGGATTAAGAAGGGGAAATTAATACATTTGTGTCACATATAAAACAGTCCTGCATCGCTTTGCATCGCTTTGAATGAGAACATGCGAATGCTCGCTGGCTGCGCGCTGGGACAGGTGGGGGCGTGGGTTAGGGGCCAAAAACTCCGCCCCTTCTGTTCTCTGATTGGTCCGGTCAAAAATCAGCCGGAGAAATCGTTGTCTATGGGAGAAGTCCCAGACTGAGCAGTGAAGGGAAATGAGAATTGAGCGGAGCTGTGCAGGAAGGCGAGGGCCAGGCTAAGCATCCACCAATAAAAGGCAATAAAATAATAAAAGATAATAATGTAATAATGTTTTAAGAAGTAATGACTCTACTAAATACTGATAAAGTCATAATAATGGGTGATTTCATTATTCATGTAGATGTTGAAACTAAGTGATAGCTTACGCATAGCCTTTTTTTTTTCATTTACCCTTTATTTATCCAGGTAGTCTCATTGAGCCACGAGAACTCATTTTCAAGAGAGACCTGTTTAGGGAGCAGATGGTGAGGGTTAAGGGCCTTGCTCAGGGGCCCAAAGTCGGGCAAATGAGGGTGGAGGCAGGTGTGGGTGTTTCACCTTTTTCCACGCACATTTTTTGATGTTGTCGGTACCGGGGCTTGAACTGGCGATCTTCCGATCACAGGCCCACCGTCTCTAACCTCTGCGCCACCACTCCCATGCTGTCCCTTTTAATAATTTATTTGGTTTTACCCAAAACATCCGCACATCTACGGTACTCATTCTTATCATCACACTCTTGATATGGTTTTGACTTTAGGCGTATACAGTAGATTAAGATTAATACACATTAGATTAATACATCCTCAAAATCCTGTTCTGTCTGACCATTTTCAATACTCTTTGAGTTTACATTAAATGACTACACAGTCACTGAGTGTAAATTTCACCTTAGCAGATCAGAAAACACTGTAACCAAATTTAAACGGTCTCTTCCATCGTTTTCCTCTTTCTTGCAGAGAGCAGTGACTTAGATCATATGGTTAATACATTTACAACTTCTTTGCAGACTTAACTTGATAAAGCTGCTCCATGGATAAAGTAATCACTCAGAGGAGATTAGGTCCTTGGTTCAATTCTGAGTTACAGTACGTACTTTAAAACAGACATCTAGAAAGCTGGAAAGAAAATGGCGCTCCACTAACGTTGAAGAATCTTACTTCTCTTTGAAAGATACAGGTAGCCTGCTAACTTATATTTTTTTTAAAAAAGCATTCCGTAAAGCTAGAACTTTATATTATTCATCTTTAATTGATGAGAATAAAAATAACCCCAGGTTCATTTTCAGTACCAGAGTTAGTCTAATGAAAAATCCTCTCTCTGTTGATTCATGTATCCTAACAACTATAAGCAGTGATGACTTAATGAGATTCTTTATACACGTTTATAAAATTCATTTCAATTATGGAAAAAATTCAAACCAACCTATCACCAAACTACTATCACCTCTGGTAAGGTAATTCAATGTCAATTTATTTCTGTACCACATAAAAACGACAAAAGCTGACCAAAGCACTTTAAAGTTACCGGTAAGTCAGATTAAAACGAGTAAAAAAATCCCTTAATTTATAACCCCATCCTGGATCTGCTTAATTTGTCTCTAATGAATAGTTACCTACCACAGAGCTTTAAGATTGATGTAATTAAATTGTACTTAAGAAGCATAACCTTGATTCAGAAATCCTAGACAATTATAGACCTATATCTAATCTAACTATTAGCCCAAAAATTCTAGAGAAAGTAGTTGCAGGTCAGGTTACATGATCATCTACAAATAAATTACATGATCATCTACAAATAAATAATCTGAAGAGTTTCAGTCAGGGTTTAGAACTGAATCTGCACTGGTGAAAGTTACTATAGATATTCTCATGACCTCTGACAATGGACAGGTGTCTCCACTGGTCCTGTTAGACCTCAGTGCTGCATTTGATACAGTTGATCATAATATTCTACTACAGAAACCGCTCTAAAATGGTTTAAATCATATTTATCTGATAGATTTCCAATTTATAAATGTAAATAATGAATCTTCATCATACACCAAAGTTAGTCATGGAGTTTCTCAGGGTTCACTGCTTGGACCAATACTCTTTACTTTATATATGCAATAGGTAAAGTTATTAAACGGCATGGGATGAATTTTTCATTGTTATGCTGATGATACACAATTTGTCCATAAAACCCAATGAATCCAAATCAGTTACTTAGACTACAAGCATGTCTTAAAGACATAAAAACCTGGAAATAAAAAAGGTAATAAAATGGTAATAAAGTAGTAAAACTTAATAAAAATAATTAAAGGTAATAAAATAATACAAGGGGATAAAATAAAATGGATATAAAATAATAAAAGGTAATAAAATAATTAAAGGGGTTAAAATAAAACAAATATGAAATAATAAAACTTGATAAACTAAAAAAGTGATAAAATTAATAAGTTATAAAATAATAGACCTCACAGACCAGTATTTGCAGTTTGACTCCCATCACCCTCTGGAGCACAAGTTAGGAATCATCAGGACTCTGTACCACAGAGCAGACAGCGTCCCCACTAACTCAAGAGCCAGACAGAAGAAGAAATCGCACACAAGACAGGCTCTAGAGAAATGTGGATATCCTAACTGGGCCTTCCTGAAAACAGAGAAGAAACCCAAACAGGACTCTAGCCAGCCATCAGGTGGAAAGAAGGAACCCAGACCCAGACCAGTGGTCATTCCGTATGTTTCAGGAGTTTCAGAGAAACTGAGACATTTATTTTCTAAACACAACGTCCCAGTGGCTTTTAAACCCCAAAATACATTACGGCAAAGACTGGTTCATCCCAAAGATCCAGTCCCCCGGCACAAACAGAGTAATATTGTGTATGCTGTTCAGTGTGAGGGGTGATCAGTCTTATATCGGGGAAACTAAACAGCCACTGGCCAAAAGGATGGCCCAGCACAGAAGATCAACATCATCAGGTCAGGACTCTGCAGTCTACACTCATCTCCAGGCCAGCGGTCACTCTTTCAGGGATGAAGATGTTCACATCCTTGATAGAGAGGAACAATGGTTTGAGAGAGGAGTAAAGGAGGCCATCTTTGTGAAAAGAAACCGTCCATCATTAAACAGGGGTGGAGGCCTCCGGGTTCAACTGTCCCCCTCTTACAATGCTGTTATTGCTAGTATCACTCAGCCCTCTGTGAATAGCAAACAACCATCAGGGTGCTAATGATCCATCGTTAGGCTGATGGTCCTCCTTGATCATGTGAGCAGCTGGTTTCAGCTGTCATCAGCAAACTGGTTGATCCACTGTGAGAGGGTGCTATTTATAAGACTGAGCTGAATACAGCACCTCAGACTGAAGAAGTCTTTCAGAGGAAAGATGAAATGTTTCTACAAATTTTTTTTTTTTTGAATGTCCAGAGGACCAGACTTAACTTTTTTTTTTAGATTTTTCTACCTGGATTATTGAGTAGCATCAGGAAACGTTGATAATAAAAAAGGTGATGCAATAATAAAAGGTGATAAAATACAAAAATGTAATAAAACAGTAAAAGTTAGGGTTACGTGTACAGTTTTTTCCCCCCGTGTTCAATTTTACTTTAAAAAACCCACAAAAGTGGAACGATGAGGGACTACTATAAACTAAGTGTGGTGTAGAGAACCATAACGAGGCGGTGGTAACGCTGAAGGTGCAGCTCGTTAGCGTTTGGACCGAAGTGGTTCTGCAGGAAGTGGAGCTTCCTTCAGGAACTGTGGATGCTGACCCCTGAGGTCCTTTTCATCTGTGGATCTGAATCAGATCCAGACCAGATGTTTCTCAGAGCCGCCTCAGTCTGAACGCTCAGGTCTCGTTTCATCAGACTTTTATTTTGATGGGGATGAGTCCGTTTTGACCTTCAGCTCATCGCTCCTGAGGAGACGAGATGATCAGATGGACCAGACAGTCCTGTGTGTCCAGTTGGTTCCGATTGAACTTCAGAACCAGTTCAGGATTAAACGCACCTGAACAGGTGAGCTAAACAGAAACACAGGAAGTCCATCTGTTCAACTTTCAAAATAAAAAAAACCTGAGAGCAGATCAGAACAGAACCGCTTCACTCTGAGGGTTCTGATCAGGAACCAGACTTCCTGGTCCAGGTTCATCTGTGTGTGCTCCTGGACCGGCTCAGGTCTTCTAACGTCTTCTGTTCCCCGGTACAGAACCACGCGGGTCTGCTGGGATCTCCACAGAACCAAAGGAGCCCAAGGCACAGAGGGAGGTAAAGGCAGCGGGGCGTCGGCGCTCCGCCTCCAGGAGGAAGTCTCAGGCAAATCCTGATCCTGAACCACTTCCCTGTTCCGAGGAGGAGAACAGAACCAGTACTGGTCCCACTGCCCTGCCCACAGACCCTGTCTTTGAGGTTCACACCCTGTCTCCTGCCCCAGACCTCAGACCAGATCCCGACCCATCAAAGGATGACCAGCCCAGTACAATCCACATCCCCGCCCCCACAGAGGCTGAAGGGGGCGGGGCCAGTCCTATGGGGCCGAGTCCAGTGACAAGTCCCGTCTCCAGTCCCCCGGTGTCCCCCTGTGTACGGCTCGAGGACGAGGACTCGCTGTCCCCCCTGTTCCAGAGGTCCTTGTCGGAGGACTCGGGGGGGTCGCCCACCCCCAGCCTGGACCTCAGTAAAAAACGGTGAGTGACGTTTGATTGACAGCTCACTGAACCAGTCAGAGAGGCCTCATGTTTTAAATACGGTGCTTTTATTGAATTTGATTGTTTTACTAAAAGGTTTTACATTTTCATTAAATTATTTCTATAAAGTTAATTATAGCTTACATTTAACAATGGGTTTAAATGTTACCGTAGTGTTCCCAGGTTTTCCTCCCGGCCTTGTACGTCTCTGGACCAGATCCCAGATCTGAACTGGAGCTGGTTCAGCTGTTTCCACCGTTTCCTGGTATCTGTTGCGGGTCCAGTTTGTAGGACGACAGGGCTCTAAAGCTAGCCTGGTTTAAACCAGACCCTTGTCCTTCACTTCGCTTTGGACTAGGGTCTGGCATCTCTGCCATAGACAACGATTTCTCCTGGAGATTTTTGAATGGACCAATCAGAGAACAGGAGGCAGAGTTTTGTTAGTTTAGCCTGGCGAGGTCCAGGCTATCAGATAAATTGCTCAGAAACCACTCGGTGGATATTTTTTCTGCCACCAGTGTGTAATTATATGTCTTTAATTTACTGACTGTTGGCCTAGATGAAACATTTGAGATAAAATTCGATTTTTTATCATTTATTTTCGTAGCGCACCCGAGGCTGTTTGGAAAATATCAAACCGAAACTATTTAATATCCAGCAGATTTGACCATTTCGTGAATTGATTTAGGAACTGTTAAGCTCAGGAACACTTCTGATATAACGTCAGCTATGAAATATATTTTTTCTCAGCAGAGAAATAATAGTTTTTTACCTTGTTTTGATGAAAATTCGTTCGTGGCGGCAGCCATTTTGAATGACGACGTCAGTCGACATCGTTCAAAACTCCGCCTTCTGCTCTCTGATTGCTCAGGAACACTTCTGATATAACGTCAGCTATGAAATATATTTTTTCTCAGCAGAGAAATAATAGTTTTTTACCTTGTTTTATTGAAAATTCCTTCGTGGCGGCAGCCATTTTGAATGACGACGTCAGTCGACGTCGTTCAAAACTCCGCCTTCTGTTCTCTGATTGGTCCGGTCAAAAATCGGCCGGAGAAATCGTTGTCTATGGGAGGAATCCCAGACTGTGCAGTGAAGGGAAATGAGAATTGAGCGGAGCTGTGCAGGAAGGCGAGGGCCAGGCTACTCTAAAGCTGGTCCTGAAACCGTTTCAGCTGTGCTGTGTGTAACACAAGACAGCCCGTGACCTTTGACCCGTCTCCCTGTAGGCTGAAGCGGTGTGCCTTCTGTTACCATGGTGACCAGCCTCCTCTGGGCCAGGGCCGCCTGCTGGTTTTCGGCCCGACGCCGGGCTACATCCCGCTCCACATCCTCCACCGCCGCACCTCCTCTGACGGGGACGACGACGAACACTGTTACCGAGGCAACCGAGACCCGCCCACGTGAGTAACTTCACTTCCTGGTTTGTTTGTTTGTTTCTTTCTGCCTGAGTGTTCAGATGGTGTTTGATTGATCAGATTATCTGATTTTTTGATTCCAGGAGCAGCAGTCTAGAACCACGTGTCTCCTTCCTCTGTGGTCCATCTGCAGGTGTGTCTGCGTACCTGTCTCTACATGTCCTTTACTTGTCTATATCGGTCCTTTTACCTGTCTCTACCTGTCCTTTTACCTGTCTCTACCTGTCCTTTTACCTGTCTCTACCTGTCCTTTTACCTGTCTCTACCTGTCCTTTTACCTGTCTCTACCTGTCCTTTACTTGTCTCTACTTGTCCTTTACCTGTTCTTGTACCGGTCATTACCCATCCTTTTACCTGTCTTCCTACCTTTTCTTTTACCTGTCGTTATCTGTCTTTTACCTGTCCTTTACCTGTTCTTTTATCTGTCCTTTACCTGCCCTTTTACCTGTAGTTACATGTCCTTTACCTTTCTCTATCTGTCTTCCTACCTGTTCTCTTACCTGTCGTTACCTGTCCTTAACCTGTTCTTTTACCTGTTCTTTTACATGTTCTTTTACCTGTCCTTTACCTGTTCTTTTACTTGTTCTTTTACCTGTTATTTTACCTGTTCTTTTACCTGTCTTATACCTGTTCTTTTACCTGTCCTTTACCTGTTCTTTTACCTGTTCTTTTACCTGTTCTTTTACCTGTCTTTGTTCTTTTACCTGTTCTTTTAC
>JBBPBX010003120.1:71451-84809 GCA_038048925.1 Garcialebias charrua | reverse complement strand
GAGGTCAGATCTTACATCATTTATTTGTACAAATTGTTTCCTATCTTTCAAATAGCTAGATACCCACTGTAATGCTGGTCCTCTAATACCATATTTGTTCAGTTTTTCAAGGAGAATGGTGTGATCAATAGTATCGAATGCTTTTTTTAAATCAACAAAAATACTGACACAATATTGTTTTTGATCGACAGCAGTTGTTATTTGTTCCATTAATTCCATGAGAGCCATTGATGTAGAGTTTTTAGCTCTGAACCCATATTGACTGTTGCTTAGAATATTTTGTTTGTCTATAAATTGATCTAGTCTGTTCACAAATAGTTTTTCAAGAATTTTAGAAAACTGTGGTAACAAGGATATAGGTCTATAATTGTTGAACACACATTTATCACCATTTTTAAAAAGAGGAACTACCTTAGCTACTTTCATATTATCTGGAAATATTCCTGTTGAAAATGATAAGTTACATATATATGTAAACGGCTCAATAACATGGCTCATTATATCCTTTACAAACATCATATCCATGTCCACCCAGTCCTTTGATCTCTTGTCTGTAAGATTTTTTACTACCTTCATTATTTCCTCTTTGTTAGTTCCATTTAGAAAAATACTGTTTGCACAGCCTGTAATTGAATGGCTCACATTATTATTTACTTTTGGTATTTTAGCTGCAAGGCTTGATCCAACATTCACAAAATATTGATTAAATCCATTGACAATTTCATTTTCATCATAAACTTCATCTTTTTCTGTTACAAAATATTTTGAAATACTAGTTTTTGCTTTATGATTCTTCATAACACTATTCATTACTCGCCATGTTGCTTTCATATCACCATTACTTTTATCTAATAATTTACTATAATATTCTTTCTTATGTTTCCTTATAATCCCTACTAATTTATTTTTATACTTTTTATATTTTTCTTCAGCGTTCTGACTTCGCAATTTCAAGAAACATGAATACAAATAATTCTTTTTTTTACAAGCATTTCTCAACCCTTTTGTCATCCATGGTTGGTCAACGATATTTCTCTTTGTATAATTTGTTTGTACACAATTTTTTTCATACAGAGTTTCCAAGATATTCATAAACTCATCATATGATCTGTTCACATCATCAACATACACTTCATTCCAGTCTTGTTTATCTAGATCCTCTTTTAATTTTTCCAAAACTTTTTTTGATGTGTTTATGATCTTTTTCTTTGTTTTAACTGCTTTTGTGACATTTTGATCATTTTTATAGATTGTGAAAACTGGTAAATGATCACTTAAGTCGGTCGTTAAAATACCACCTATCACCTCTCCGTTTGTTATATTTGTGAAAATATTATCAATTATTGTGGCACTATGAGTTGTAATTCTTGTTGGCTTGGATATCAACGGATACATATTTAAACTGTACATTGAATTTATAAATGTACTGATGTTATTTGAAACTTTTTTATTAAAACTCTTCTCCAATAGCTCCAAGATTTTATCAGTGAATATTTCTATATTTGATCCTGGTGATCTATATACACAACTTATTATTATGTTTTTATCATTTTTGTTTATTATTTCTATTGTTATCATTTCCATAATATTATCAACTATTATTGACATTTCATTATTTAATTTACATTTTATTTCATTCATTACATATAGAGCGACACCACCACCTCTTTTATTATTTCTGTTCATGTGAAATAATTCATACCCTTCGATGTGAATATTACTTGTGTTATCATCATTGAGCCATGTCTCTGACAGTGCTATTATTGTAAAAGTTCTGTTTAACTGTTTTAAGTAATCTGTTATTTTGGATATATTTGCATTTATACTTCTGCTGTTAAAGTGAATAATAGAGAGAACTCCATTTGTTATATTGATGTCATTAAATTGCTCTTCATTGTAGTATTCGCTATCTTTTATTACTGGAAAAAAGTTAGCATCAATAACATCATTAACATTATATATTTTAGGTTCTGAGTCTTCGTATGTTGTCATGTTTTAATGTATTTGTTCATTTCAGTTGTTTCATTGATTTGTAATTTGTCCTCCCTTGAGCTCGTCTAGATCCTTCAGTTCTTTTATCATTTTAGGGTTAGCTCCTTCATGTGTTTTGATAAAGATGTTTCCATTTCTTGTCCATGTTGATGCTATTTTGTGTTGGCTTTTTAGCCACCTTGCTTCCTTTGCAATTTTTCCATTTTTTTTTGTTAGGTGTTCATTTATGTACACTTTTGTTCCCTTCAGTAGCTTTGATTGACTAATTACATAGTTTCTAAACTTCCTGCTAACGAACTCGACGACTACCGACGGTTTGGAAGTTGGTGATTTACTGGGCAGGGTGTAACAGAACGAAATGTCCTCATATTTTATGTCATAGTAATTGTCCCATAAAAAATTAACTACAGTCTCCTCCAGAGTCTCTAGTTCTTCCTGTGGTGCATCCTCAGTTGGGCCAGTGTTAGTGAGAGCATGTTTATATGTCCGACACTTACTAACATCAAGTCCTGTGATCACCACGTTGTTTTTTTTGTGTATTTTTCCATGTCATCTATTTTTTTTTCCAGTTCAGCTATTTTATTGTCTTTGCTAATTATCAGATCTTTCAGTTGTCTTATTTCATCAACCAGACCGGCCTGTGAATCAATTTTTGCTGATAATTTTGATAGTTTTTCACTTATAGAGTTTAGTGATTTTTTAAAGTCTTGCATTTCTGTTGAGTTGTTTCCCTCCGACTCTGGTGACTTTTGTCCACCTTTTTTCGTCATTTTCGTCATTACTTACAGAGTTTGTAGTCTAGTGGTAGCAGGTCTCTGGTTGATGGTTTGCTTACTGAACCACGTGGCCCTTCCACGAGGCTCACAGGCCTAACGATGGTGGCTGTGGCCCAGTGCCCTGATCAGCAGTTAGTTCAGAACTCACGGTCTCAGTAGTCTGCAGCAATCAGATCTGTTTTCCGAAGAGGTTGGCTCACTAGCCTGGCTTAGACGGCAGTCCTCCGGTTTGCACACGGTGTTGGGCCTCCTACAGTTGCAGCAGCTCCGGTGTTATTAGAACAGAACTCACGGTTTCAGCAGCCTGCAGCAATCAGCTCCATCATCCGAAGAGGCTTTGCTCACTAGATCCGATGCAGCCCAGTCAGCACAGCACGCAGCTCCAATAGCTTCAGGCGCAGCTCCGACACCAGCCCGGTCCCAGGCGGTGGTCCCCTGGCTCGCCCACGGCGCTCGGCCCAGCTCGAAGCCCCAGGTGGCGTCCACGGCTCCCGGCCCACTCGCGGCGCCTGGTCCAGCTCGAAGCCCCAGGTGGCGTTCACGGCTCCCGGCCCACTCGCGGCGCCTGGTCCAGCTCGAAGCCCCAGGCGGCGTCCACGGCTCCCGGCCCACTCGCGGCGCCTGGTCCAGCTCGAAACCCCAGGTCGCGTTCACGGCTCCCGGCCCACTCGCGTTAGCTTTTATCAGCAGCACATGGCTAGCGTTAGCTTGTAGCCCGTAGTCTCCACTCCCAGCTTTGTTGTTTTCTTTCGCTGCAACAAAGCACCTCCAGCGTGCCGACCCGCGTTTCTTTGTAACAACCAGCAAATTTTTCCGGTTTATTTGTTAACAAAGCCCGAAGCTCCGCAGCTACGGCACCCGGTTACGGTGATCCAGCTCGGTTAGCTTTGATTAGCCCGGTTTGTAGCTACGTTAGGCCAACTCCCTGCAAAAACTCACGGACACGTTGGCTTGTAGATTCATAATTCTGGATCGCATGTTCCAGTCCAATTTCCGCAGCTTTTTCAGCACTCCTCTCTGCACATCCAGCGCAAAAAAACTGGGAAGTGTGGGTTTGCTCACCGACGTCTTGGGCACCAGGTGCGCTACTAGCGTTTCATCCATGGGAGGGATCTGAGACAGCCCTGCTTGTTCCATGTTCTCTAGGTCCAAGAACTGTGAGAGCGAGAGGGACAGCAGTGCTCTTGGTGTTGGCCACGACCTCGTAAGATCAGTCAGAAAGTGGGAACACCGGCAGTTTGTGCCTCGGGAGGAAGTAGTTCCCCGCTAGTCTCGTCTGTTGTTGTTGTGGCGGAGCGGGCCACGGTACCTTCAAGAACTCGGCCGCATTGCGGCACAGGTCAACAGGGCTGGGATGGATCTGTCCGCTTCAGCGGGCGCCATTGCAGCTTCTTGTGAAAAGTGCTCTGCCTCCTCTTCGACGCCTTGTTCCGCCTCGTCATTGGAGATTTTGCCGGAGGCTGATAACAAGATCTCATCAGACAGCATGATGTTGTACACGTCATATTTGAGTCCTGTGTCGTTAGGCACCTCTCTCGACTGGAGCATGCCCATCTGCTCGCCCCAGGATAGCGCTACCACGTCCTCCATGTCGTCAGACTCCAGCTCCGCCGTAGGTCTGAGGGCCTTGGTCAGTAGCGGGTCTTTTGCTGCGCTTGAGTTCCCCAGTGTCTTTGACAGGAACTTTACCCATTTCTTCCGTGTCGTGTGGCGGAGTCGGCTGCAGTGCGAGCACGACTCTGGGTTGGTCAGAACTGCTTTGGCATGCAACATACCGAGACACATCGGGCAGGCTTTGTGAGTGTCCGCTTCGGAGACGAATAACCTACACGCGCTCGGACATGGTCGTGACCCCAGGCTTCTCGCCCTCTTGTCCTTGCTGGAGGCTTTCGATTTCTTCTTACTCTTCTCTGGAGCCATTTTTGGTCACAGAGAGATGAGCGGGAAAAATACTCGTTAGCAGGGCTAAACAAGTAAAAAACGTCGTCTTTCGTGGTCTACTCGTTAGTAGGGCTAAATATGTAAAAATGTTGTCTTCTTCGTCGAGCTGTTCATGAAACCCCCCCATTAGCAGGGCTAAACGTGGGGTGGCTAGCCAGTTAGTAACGCTAAACAGGACTCCGAAACAGCCGTAAATGTTCACGTTAACGGGGCTAAACTGAGTAGCGTGGAAGAAAAAACTTGTAGTGGCGCCCTGGGTAGGGAGCTAGCTCACCTCCAGTTGGGCAATCCAGTTCAGCCAGTACAAGGTCCGCGGTCAAGGTGAAACAAGGTGAAGTGCAAATAGATGACGGAAATGAGACACGCTGCCTGTTTTATAGCAGGAGGGAGGAGCCTCCTGCTCATGCAGCAATCTCATTGGCCTTGACAGGCGTGATAAGAGAGTCTTCACAGGTGAACGCACAGGGGCCCAATTCCCATACGTTTCTGTTGCACTGTAGTGACCCGACCGGAAGGGAACCAACAATGTTCAGTCAGCTCTTTAACCAATTTCTTTTTCTCCCACTCTGCCCCCGTGTGGTGGATAGTGATATTGCAACAAAACTTTAAACCAGCGGCAGCAAATAATTTAGCCTATTTTATTTTCGTACACCGGGGGAGGGGGACAACGTTTCTATTGGTATGGAGGAAGAAAAAAACACAGCTAAAGCAAACCTTCACTTGTTTCAGTTTATTAACAAGCTAACGTTAGCATAGCGGCGTAGCTAGCTGTTACAGGAAGTGAGGAAAGTGGAAGTTCCAAACTCCCATGAGCCATTGCTTCAAAGAGAAACCTGGATCATTTTATGTTGTTGCTCATATTGGTGATTGACGTGGCATATTGTACCGTAGTGTTATTTCGTTAAAATATTGATGTTGTTGGCTGTATTGAGTTTACAGCAGCAAAAGTTTGCTTCCATAAAGAAAGCTGTGCTGTAACTTAATCACATTCTAACAAAATTCCTTCTAAAATTTTATTGTGAGAAAAATGTCACAAATCCTAATTAAACGAGATATTTGGGGATAAACAAACTACATTAGAACACAATATTTTATTGATGCAAACACCTTAAATCAAATTCATATTGAAGCAACTACTGTTTCATTGTGATCAAAAAGTAAAGGAACACTTGAACAAACATTAAGGCATTTAATAATAGGCGTTGTTGACTACACAGGAACACCTTACAGAAAGTCCATTCATGAGTTTCTCACTGGATCATTACCCGGCCTGGGATAATAACTTGATCCGATGTTACGCTTTAAGTCTGTGTTTGAGTTCGGGAACCTTTGCTTCAGAAGGAAGGCGCGCAGCTGAAATCCACAGAACAGAATACCGGTAGTCAGTCAGCTAACATTTCTTCCAGAGGAGAACACGTTTCTGTTCACATCTGTGGAGATCTTCACCATCTTCAGACATCAAACAAGGTAAAGCTTCAGGGTTTCTGATTTACATTTATGTTCTTTTGCTTTATGGTTAGATTTAAAAAACACTACTGTAAAAGGTTTTATTGTGAATAAATGACACTTATTTCTGACACTAAATCTGGTCAGTAGATTCCAGGTTTTGTCTCAATTTTCAGCCAACAGTTTCTGGCATGAAGTGGTCAGTATCAGAAAATGGCATCATGCAATCATATTCAGACAAATGTCAGCTCATTCTGTTAATCCAGTTTGTACCTGGTCATTCTCACTAATCTTGATTTCTTCTGTACAAAATAAGCTCTGATGAAACCACTGTCCATCTCTGCAGTGCATGCACACACGGCGCAGTCAGCATGAAGAAACAGGACAAAAAAAGACACAAAATGAGAAAACAGACAAGCATCAGCTGAAGGGTCAGATAACACAGGAGAGGATGAATCAGAACTGGGCTCCAAATCAACTCTAGAGTTGCTCCAGCTCATCCTGATGTAAACTGAACTGAAACTCAAAGAGTAGAAGACGTAAAGTGACCCGTCCCATCTTCATGTGGACAAGTCGAATGTAAAAAATAAAATCAATTCAGACAAAACATGACAGAACATTTTAACTGCTTCATATAAAAAAATTAACACCCCTGGTTAAATAAAACAGTTGTTTTCAGAAGAAATGCGTTACATTTTTGAAAAGAATTGAGAGGTTTTTCATAATTTTTTGAGTAGGAGGCTGGAGTCATCTCCATCCACACACAGATGTTTTGTGCAGTGATCATGTTGGTGAACGCAGACTGTTTAAACACTGATCACTGGTGAAAAAGTCTCATCAGCATCACTGGCATGAAGTCATAATCAGCAGCAGTTGTCAGTTCATTTGTGAAGTAGGGAGAATGAGACACAGCTACAGTAAAAAGTTATGATTCATTTGTTGCAGAGCGATGCTACGTTCAGCTGAACGTGCTCCGCTCATCAATAAACAGCATTCACTTTTTACCATCAGCTGATTAATTAATTAAACCTTTAGACCGGTTAATCCCCATGAGCAGGGGTCTGCAACCTTTACTATCAAAAGAGCCATTTTAAGCCTTCGTTTACTAAATTAAAAGTGATCAGAGCCGCAACAACCTGCTGTGATTATCAACTGGTGGCCTGTGGGCCACTTTAGGTTTGTTGGAGGGGGGCTTTTGTGGCCAGTAGGAGTGACATGAAGCTAAAAATATCAATTTAGGTTTTTACAATTTAAGCCCCCACCCCCCCAAAAAACTGATTATTGTAGTGGGGTGGGGGGAGGGGTTAGTTTTTTAATAAAACTATGAACTATGCAGACCTATGTATTTTTTTTTTTATGTGGAAAAATTAACTATAGAAATAAATCAAAAAGTTGAAGTATATTTTACTCCTTGTACATGTTCCAGCAAAAGAAACACCCGCTTTGGATGTTATCAACCATAAAATGGCCCTTATCAATTATTATCATCCCCATACGTAGTGGTCAGATTGCCCCTACTATACGTACTAGTAGGTTTAAAGGTACGTTGTCACCGTTACAAACGATGACAGCAGGCTCCGTCTTTAGCTACGTGTCAAAGTTTCGAGTAAAACCTGGCGTTAGGTTTAGGGTCTTGGTTAGGTTTAGCACAAGGGTAAGGGGGTTAGGTTTAGGGTTGGTCCTCTGGGTCAGGTTTAAGGTTAGGTTGAGGAAAATGGTTACATAAGCTGAAAAAAAACAAAAACGCTGCACTTCCGGGTTTACAGAAACACGCTGCCTACTCACAGCGATAACACTGATAACGTTCTGTTAAACATGCTAGTAGGTAGATTGTGACCTATTCGCCGCTACAAATGGGGATGATAACAGTTGATAACGCCCATTGTATGGACTGACAACATCCGAACCCGCTGAAAAAAACGACAGGAAAACTGCTAAAACTGGTCCTTTCTTGTCGTTTGTATAACAACCAATAAAAATCAATTTTATGTTAGTTTGGGTCAAAGTCTGAAAGAGCCGCTGCAGAGGGACCAAAGAGCTGCATGTGGCTCCAGAGCCGCAGGTTGCAGACCCCTGCCCATGAGCCTCGAGGACTCATTTACAAGAGAGACCTGATTTTAACAAAGAATGATGACAACAGTGGATAACGACAACAACAAAAGAAAATCATAAAAGAGGCATACAGATTTATTTATTTTTTTACAAATTAAAATAAGATGGCAAAAAAGTAGCAAAAACAGCTAGATTATAAGGCGTATGTAGAAAACTAAAAAACAGGAACATGTCTGCATTGGTCCTTGCCAGGAGCTCAACAGATGTTTAAAGTCACGTAGAGAGGTCAAGGTTGAGAGCTTCAGATGTTTTTGCAAGATATTCCAGGAAGCAGGACCGGAGCAGGAGAAGACCCTTTTGTCTAGTTCAGTCCTCACTGAGCGAACACTGCAGGTAATCATGTCCTGAGAATGTGTAGCTGCACTCACGCAGAGACATGTAGGAGGAGATATATGAAGGCAGCAACCAAGAAGTGATTTAAACATGAAAATGTACCAGTGGAAGAGCCTGTGTGAAGTTAATGATGTCCAGTTAACCAGTGAATACAGGGTGCAGTGGTGGGCACGATATTAACAGCCAGTTAGTCTTAGTGCACAGTGATAGGCAGCATCCACCATCCGCAGGGTGCTTGTAGGAGCGTTCATGTAGATAATGTCACCATTATCAATGAAGGGAAGGAAAGTCACAGATACAAGGTGTTTCCTACAACATTAACATGATCTGTTTCTGAAAAAGAAACCCAGTTTAACTTTCAGTTTCTTTACTAGGTTTTCCACATGGAGTTGAAAAGAGAGATAGTTGACCAAGATACCCAAATATTTATAGGAATCAACAAACTCAATAGGGACACCATTTGAGGATAAAATCAGAGGAAGAACTGCTGGGACCGACTTCCTGTTTGATAAAAGCCTCCCTTTGGTTTTATCAGCATTTAGGACAAGTTTGAGACGGAACAAATTTGACTGGATGATGTCAAAGGTGGATTGCAAAAGCTGGAAAGCCTTAGCTACTGTTTTAGCTCGACAATAAAAACTGTGTCATCAGCATAGAAATGTAAGGATGCATCAGGGATGCTCTGACCTACATTACCAATGTAGATTGTAAAGAAGGTTGGTCCTAAGACTGAGCCTTGTGGTACATCATTTTTAACTGTTAAATAACTGGAAGAAGTACCATTATGTTGAACACATCGTCTCCGATCTGAAAGATAGTTAAAGAACCAACCAATGATGTGATCTGAGAAATCAATTTCTGAGAGCTTATGACACAGGATGTTATGATCCACAGTGTCAAAAGCTTTAGACAGGTCTAAGAAAAGAGCAGCACAATAATCCTCAGCATCCAATGCTTCAACAACGTCATTAAGAACCTTCAGTGAAGCAGTTGTTGTGCTGTGTTGTTTCCTGAAACCAGATTGATGGAGTTGTAAGACGTTAAATGAGTCCAAATACGTTTTTTGATTTGAGAGTTTATCAGTTTTTCTAGAACCTTGGCTAAAATGCAGAGTTTAGAGATCGGTCGATAGTTGTTCAGTGAGGTGGGGTCACCTCCCTTCAGCAAAGGAAGAACAAAGGCTGTTTTCCAAGCATCCAGAATGGAGTTTTGGTTTATGGACAGATTAAAGATGTGGGTCACAGGAATTGTGATGATATGAGCAGCCAGGATCAAGGCCTCATGTTCTGCAGCAGCCTGAGCTGTCCTGAAGGAAACTCCACCTTCTCAGACATGAAGCTTGTACAAATTAAATCTGTTCACATTTGTTTTTGTTTTCTCTACTCGGCTACTGTTTACTCTGTTTATATTGTTCTAGCTAAATCTTCCACCTCTTTATAAATTTTATAACTGTGAGCTGCTGTTACAAAGTAGGTTATTTGGAAATACAATTAATTACATAAGTTTCTCAATCATCTTTTGTATTTTTCTTGGTAATTTACACTTGTGTTGTACTCAACGAGTAAATTGGACTTGAAAGATTTTAATACATTTTATCTGGTCTAGTTTATGTATCTTATTAAATAGACTCCGGTTTATGAAGACAACTTAGAACTTAAAAAAAAAAAAAAAACCTTTCCAAACTTGACTTGACTGGCCCATAGCTGAAAAAAGAAAACATTGCTTCGTGGATTGTTGCACATGCCTCCAGTTGTTGGCAACTCAATCCTTCTTCGGCATCAATATGTTGAGCACATTTAGCATCTTTTCACTTAAGTTGTTTTGATTGCTTTCAGAAAATGCCAACGTTGCCAGTGTTTTACATGATCTGTGATCCAATTATTATTATTATTCTGTCTAACTCAAAATATAAAAAGTTTGACCATCTGCCTTTATTCTACACTGTCACCATCATCAAGCTTGATGTTTACATTCTTCCTTCTGTGTGGAGTTTTTAATCACACTGTTAGTAAAAATGTCCTGATTCATCAAGGTACGTACTGTATATCTAAGTCAGGTCTTCTGGATGGATTCTTCTGTATTGAAACGTTTAGTCTTTTCTCCAAAAGATTTCTTCAGTCTGAGCAGCTTCCAACAAACTTCAGTGCTGGGTTGGGGATGAAGATGTGCACATATTTGATAGAAGGAACGTTGGTTTGAGAGAGGAGTAAAAGAGGCCATCTTTTTGACGAGAACCCGTCCATTGTTAAACAGGGAAGGAGCCCTCCATGTCCAGCTACCACCTTCTTACAATGCTGTTATTGCTGATGGTCCTCCTTTATCATGTGAACAGCGAGTTATGGATGTCAGCAGCAAACTGGTTGACCCACTGGTGCCATTTAAAAGATGGAAATTCTTGCAACTCCTCAGACTGAAGTAGTCTTTTGGATTAAAGATTAAATGTTTCAGCAAAGACAAATCCGTCCAGAGGACCTGACTCAACCTTGTTAGCTGTTAGTAAAAATGACTGTTTCCTCAGTTTGATCACGATCATCGTGAATCACTTCACCACTTGCTCTTGTCAAGGGCGGATGCTTTTCCCCTCCTCCGCTTTGCTTTGCTGCTCTGTCCTGTCTTTGCGAAATGTCTACGTCACCATGAGCTTCTATATGCAGGGTGATTTTTTTTTTCCAATATCAGGGACTTTCTTTACAGCCAAGAAGAAATTTGTTTGATAGGATTTTTTTGCCTCCAAATCCTACGTGTTCACTTTCACTATGTTTTGTCTGTCTAAACAGGTCTCACTTGTAAATGAGTTTCCGAGGCTCAATGGAATTTATCTGTCTAAATAAAGGTTGACTGAATGAATGAATGAATGAATGAATGAATGAATCAACACTGTAATACTGTTTGTTTCTGACAGCAGCTCTTTTTAATAAACCCTGAAAACAGCTGCAGACTCTGTGGTTCCTGGTGATTTTTCAAAGCACTGTCACTTTAACTGGGCTCAAACTAATCGTGATTAAACCTGATTATCAGTCCATTTCAGAAATTACTTTCATCCCCATCAGCTCCCAGTTGTTTCTCTGAAACTTGTGAAGGTGTTTTAAAAAGAAGACAAAGTATTTGTACTTTGAGTCCTCTTTGGGCTGCAGTTTGATCATGTGTGTGTTTCTGTGTGTTTGCAGGAGGAAAATGAGCGCAAGAACATCTAAACGTGGTCTAACACACAAATGCAGGTAAGTCCTTTTTCGTTTTATTGATTTGTTTCATTAATAAAAAATAATTTTATATAGAATAATTCAAGATACATCAAACCATGGATGAAAAGGAGCAGAGAGAAGAAAAAATATTTTCACATCTGCCCGTTATCTTCAAAAAAAATTTAATTAATAAATATCAACATTTTCCTATGGTTGTAATAAAGATATAGCGAGATATAAAGTACGTACTTAAAAGTGGGAGCATAAGCAGAAAGAGGTGACTATAAAGTTTTTTAAATCTTTGTAAGTAGCTTGTGACATTAGTCTTTGTGTAGTTTTGTGAGAAAACTCTCGATAAGCTCCACCGAGCTGCTAGCTGAGGAATGTGACCCGGGTTTCTGCATGTGACCCTGGTCCCTGTGGGGGCCTCAAGACCAGAAAGACCTGAAGTTTACCTTTATTATTTCATTTCATTTGGGTTTTGTCCACTAGTTAGATATGCAACTTAGCTTCTTTGGACACTTAACTCGATATGTAAAATAAACTGTGATTTTAGGTGTCTGCAGAACAACAATGTTTGCTGCATCCTGCAGTTTATTGATGTGAGTTTCTAACGTGTGGCTCTGTCTCTAGCTTCAGACTCTTCAGACTGATTTAGAATAGATTATATGAGATTCAGGATCCACAAACTGCAGAAACTGGGTCAGCAATTAAACGAGTATTCTCTAAAAAAAACGCTTGTTGACCACCACCGTGTGTGCCAAACATTGAACTGAACATATGGCCTGTATTCGCTTGGAGGATGTGCTAGGGACCACTCTCTGCTACTACCACGCCACAGTTTAGCTCAGTACCTGTACAAACACCTGAATTGTAGCCATTTTTGTGTTTGCTAGGTTCAGTTAGCTGTGGCAGCCATCTTGAACTGGGTTAACTTCATATTTAATCAGTTGTTCATCCAATCATCACTTTCTGACAATTTTTTTAAAACCTGTTGTGTTTCATGAGATGTTTTACTAACAGCAGAAACACACACACATGCGTGTAGTTAAATTATCCTCCACCTTTAACGAGTTATGCTTCAAAACTCGAGTTAACTAATGTCACGCCTTCCATTATTTATATTTTTATCAAGAAACGTACCAATTATTGTTGTATTTGTGGTTTGGACATTTTGAGGCCATTTGTTTGTTCTTCTCTGTGGTTCCAGATTTCCGCATGCATGTCTAAACCCATTATGTCATTTGTCCACAATTAACTGTGCTGCAACACACACAACACTAATTAAAAGTATTTGAGTTTTTGTTTTAAGAAAGAAAACCAGAGCTCCTTGTGTAAAACTGTGTTTGATCCCTGCCACTACGGCTTCACAAACAACCTTTCCCTCACACGAGGAGAGGCTGGATGAAAGCCAAGAGACGCTCTGTTGTCCCCGGTACTGACCCAGGAGCGTAACTGTGGGGTTCGCTCCCTGTTCTGAGCAAGGGCTGGAAGTAAACCTCTTAACGGCGAGGGTTACACAAGTCTCACAACAATACTCACAGTGATGGAGGATCAGCCTCCTGCCTTCTTTGTC
>JBBPBX010003120.1:48871-59972 GCA_038048925.1 Garcialebias charrua | reverse complement strand
TGCCTATGGATGTACGCATGAGCTATACGGGGGCTTTAGTGTTTCATTTCCAGTCCTGCCCTCTCATGTCATTAGCTCTTGGGTTTTCAGTTGACCCGAGCCAGTTTTCCATCTCTTGTTTGATTTCTCGTGTCACATTTCCATTTCTGCCCACAGGTCACATCGGTGAGAATGCAGGGTTTGCTGCTGCTGCTTTTTGCCAAACACATGCATCTCCCCTACATCAGAAACATCCAGACCACCTACATTCGTACCGGCATCTTCGGCTACTGGGTAGGACATTTCAAAGAGGACACAGCTTGTCTCTGAACTCCGTAGAGGTCAGCCCTGTTAAACCCTCCGAGTTCCCCTGACATCAGAGCTGTATTGGCTTTGAGGATATTATGAAAGACCTATTGTGTTTATGCAGCAGAAAGGTCAGCAGCTTCAGCATCATGTAAAAACTGAAATGTGTGCTACACCTACTGGAACAAACAAGGCTTGTGTTATAATCCAAGCTGAACAAAATAAATCATCAAGTTGATTTAAGGTGGAGATTAAAACCAGGAGGTGGGGCACACTGGCGAACGCCTGGTGGCCCGGCTTTTACACATGGAGCCCAGCCAGGCACAGACCGAAGAGGAGACGTGGGTCTCACTTCCCATGGGCTCACCACCTGTGGGAGGGGCCAAAGGTATCGGGTGCAATGTAGGATGGGTTGTGGCCAAGGGCGGGCATCCTGGCAGGCTGATCCTTGGCTACAGAAGCTGGCTACTGGGACGTGGAATGTCTCCTCTATGGTGGAGAAGGAGCCCGAGCTGGAGTGTGAGGTTGAAGTTCCAGATAGAAATAGTCGGACTAACCTCAATGCATGGCTCTGGAACCAGTTTCCTTGAGAGGGGTTGGACACTCTTCCACTCTGGAGTTGCCCCTGGTGAGAGGCGCCGAGCAGGAGTGGGCATACTTGTTGCCCCCCATCTTGGTGCCTGTACGTTGGGGTTCACCCCGGTGAACGAGAGGGTAGCCTCCCTTCGCCTATGTGTGGGGGGACGGGCTCTGACTGTTGTTTGTGTTTATGCACCAACCAGCATCTCAAATTACCCACTCTTTTTGGAGTCCTTGGTGGGGGTACTGGAGAGTGCGCCTCCTTGGGACTCCTTTGTTCTACTGGAGGACTTCAACGCTCATGTGGGCAATGACAGTGAGACCTAGAGGGGTGTGGTTGGGAAGAACACACCCCCTGATCAGAACCCGAGTGGTGTTCTGCTATTGGACTTGCTCATCATGGATTGTCCATAACGAACACCATGTTCAAGCATGAGCGTGTTCATATGTGCTCTTGTCACCAGGACACCCTAGGCTGCTACTGTATTTGATGATTGACTATGCTGTAGTCTAATCTGATCTGCAGCCACATGTCTTGGACACTTGGTGAAAAGAGGGATGTAGTTGTCCACTGACTACTACCTGGTGGTGAGTTGGCTCCGATGGTGGGGGAGGATGTCGGTCAGACCTGGCAGGCCCAAATGTATTGTGAGGGTCAGCTGGGAACATCTGGCAGAGTCTCCCATGAGACGGAGCTTTAACTCCCATCTCTGGGAGGGCTTCAAACATGTTCCGGGGGAGGTGGGGGACATTTAGTCTGAGTGGGCCATGTTCTGCACCTCTGTAGTCGAGGCAGCTTATCAGAGCTATGGCCGCAAGGTTGTCAGTAACCCTCAAACCCGGTGGTGGACACCGGCGGTGAAGGATGCCATCAGGCTGAAGAAGGAGTCCCATCGGGCCTTTTTGGCCTGTGGAACCCCGGAAGTAACAGATGGGTACCGGCAGTCCAAGCGGCATGTAGCTCAGGCAGTAGCTGAGGCAAAAACTTAGGCATAGGAGGAGTTTGGAGAGGCCATGGAGAATGAATTCCATATGGTTTTGAGGCATTTCTGGTCCACCATCCAGTATCTCAAGTGGGGAAAGCAGTATACAACCAACACTATTTATAGTGGAGGTGGTGTGCTGCTGACCTCAACTTGGGATGTTGTGGGTCGGTGGGCAGAATACTCCTCAATCCCATTGTCACATCTTCCACTGAGGAAGCAGAGCCTGGGGGCTTTGGGTCAGGCTCTCCAATCTCTGGTGCTGAGGTCAAGTCAAGTCAATTTTATTTATATAGCACAGTTAAAACAGATAAACTGTTATCAAGGTGTTATCAAGGAGGTCACCGAGGTAGTTAAAAAGCTCCTCGGTGGCAGGGTCCCAGGGGTGGATGAGTTTTGTCCGGCTCTGGATGTTGTGGGGTTGTGTTGGCTTACACGACTCTGCAATATTGCGTGGACATCGGGGGCAGTTCCCCTGGATTGGCAGACTGAGGTGGTGATCCCCCTATTCAAAAAGAGGGGCCGTACAGTGTGTTCCAACTACAAGGGGGATTACACTCTTAAGCCTCCCATGTAAGGTCTATTCAGGGGTTCTAGAGAAGAGGGTCCATCGGATAGTCGAACCTCAGATTCAGGAGGAGCAGTGTGGTTTTTGTCCTGATCGTGGAACATTGGACCAGCTCTACACCCTCAACAGGGCCTTAGTAGGAGTTTGCCAACCAGTCTACATGTGCTTTGTGGACTTGGAGAAGGCATTTGACTGCATCCCTTGGGGTGCCCTGTGGGGGGTACTCCGGGAGCATGGGGTACCAAGCTCTTTGATATGGGCTGTTAGGTCCCTGTATGACCGGTGTCAGAGCTTGGTCTGCATTGCTGGCAATAATTCGGTCTCATTCCCAGTGAGAGTTGGACTCTGACAAGGTTGCCCTTTGTCACCGATTTTGTTCATAACTTTTATGGACAGAATTTCTAGGTGCAGCCAAGGTATTGAGGGGATCCGTTTTGGTGGCCTAAGGACTGCTTCTGTTTTTTGCAGATGATGTGTCCTATTGGCTTCATCAGGTCGTGATCTACAACTTTCGCTGGAGCGGTTTGCAGCCGAGTGTGACACAGCTGGGATGAGGATCAGTTCCTCAAAATCAGAGGCCATGGTCTTGAGCCGGAAAAGGGTAGAGTGCCCTCTCCGGGTTGGGGAGAAGGTCCTGCCCCAAGTAGAGGAGTTTAAGTATCTCAGGGTTTTGTTCACAAATGAGGGAAAAATGGAACGCAAGATAGGTAGACGGATAGGTGCAGCATTGGCAGTGAAGCGGGTGATGTACTGGTCTGTTGTGGTGAAGAGAGGGCTGAGTCAAAAAGGCTAAGCTCTCAATTTACCAGTCGATCTATGTTCCCACCCTCATCTATGGTCATGAGCTTTGAGTTGTGACCGAAAGAACGAGATCTCGGATACAGGCAGCTAAAATGAGTTTTCTCTGCAGGGTGTCTGGGCTCTCCCTTAGAGATAGGGTGAGAAGCTCTGTCATCCAGAAGGGACTCAGAGTAGAGCCGCTGCTTCTCCACATCGAAAGGAGCCAGTTGAGGTGGCTCGGGCATCTGGTTAGGATACCTCCTGGATGCCTCCCTGGTGAGGTGTTCCGGGCACGTCCCACCAGGAGGAGACCCAGAGGAAGACCTAGGACACGCTATGCTAGGACTATGTTTCTCAGCTGGCCTGGGAATGCCTTGGGATTTCCCTGGAGGAGTTGGCCCAAGTGGCTGGGAAGAGGGATCTCTGGGCCTCCCTACTTAGTTTACTACCACCGTGACCCAGATAAGCAGAAGTGAATTGATGGATGGATGGATTAAAACTAGAATGTTTGATAAAATAAACTTTGTTCTCCTCTGTGTTTCTGTGTCAGGGTAATAAAGGTGCCGTTTCAGTGCGTTTTTCCTTCTACGGCCACATGATGTGCTTCGTTAACTGCCACCTGGCAGCTCACATGAACAACGCCCTGCAGCGCGTTGATGAGTTCGAGTACATCTTGGAGACGCAGGACTTTGACATCTTTGATACCCCTCATGTCCTGGACCACAAGTCAGTGCACCTAAACATAAACACTAAAACAATTAGAGACGTTGCATTTGAATACTTATTGCAGAAGAACTTGCTGAAAAACAGCTAAAATTAGCTAAAAAGGAAGAAAAAGCTTAAATTTGTGGAAGAAAGCAGAACAAACACATATTTGCTGAATAAATGTAAATAAGCAGAAGTGAGCACAAAATTTAGGAAATTTGCTTAAAAAAGCTGAAACTAGCAAAAAGTACCTGAAAAGAACCTGAAAAGTCAGAAAGAAGCAGAAAGAGCTGAAATGAGCTAAAAATAAAAGATAAGATAAGATGCCTTTATTAATCCCACAGTGGGGAAATTTACATTGCCACAGCAGCATAGAGGACAGAGCAGGACCAGTTCAGAAAATGTTAAAAAATCTCTATATACATAAATAATACAAATTAGTAAAAACACTGAAACAGTATAAAACGAAATATAGCTACTAAGAGCTACTAAGAGCAGCGCGTGTTGTACAGTCTGATGGCGGCCGGAAGGAAAGACCTGCGGTATCTTTCCTTCACGCACTTAGGGTGCCGCAGCCGGGCACTAAAGGAGCTGCTCAGGGCTGTCAGAGAGTGGTGCATGGGGTGGGACGGGAACTCCAGCATGCGCTGAAGCTTGGTCCTCATTCTCCTGTCGGCCACCACCTCCACTGGGTCAACATGACACCCCAGGACAGAGCTGGATTTCCTGAGGATCTTGTTCAGTCTCTTCCTGTCAGCAGTGGAGATGCTGCTACCCCAACAGACCACTCCATAGAAATGGCTGATGCCACCACAGCATCAAAGAAGGTCCTGAGAAGAGTCCCCTGCACACCGAAGGACCTGAGTCTCCTCAGTAGATGTAGTCTGCTCAGTCCTTTCTTGTAGAGGGCAGCTGTGTGGTCAGTCCAGTCCAGCTTGTTGTTAAGATGAACACCCAGGTACTTGTAGGACCTCACGATCTCAATGTCCCTTCCCTGAATGTTCACTGGCACAGCAGGGGACCGTTTGGACCTGCGAAAGTCCACCACAAGTTCTTTTGTTTTTCCGGTGTTGATCTGCAGACAGTTCCTCTGGCACCACTCCACAAAGTTCTTAGTCAGTTCTCTGTACTCCCCATCATCTCCGTCTTTGATGAGACCGACGATTGCAGAGTCATCTGAGAACTTCTGCAGGTGACAGCTGGCAGAGCTGTACTGAAAGTCAGCGGTGTAGAGGGTGAAGAGGAAGGGGGCAAGGACTGTTCCTTGTGGAGCCCTCACGTTGCAGACAACCGTGTCTGACTGACAACCTGGATCCTCACATACTGTGGTCTTTTTGTGAGGTAATCCAGGATCCAGGTGATGAGCTGATGGTCCAAACCTGTGTTCTCCAGCTTGTCTTTCAATATCACTGGTTGGATGGTATTGAAAGCACTAGAGAAATCAAAAAACATGATTCTCACTGTGCTCCCAGCAGTCTCCAGATGAGAAAGAGAGCTGTGTAGGAGGTAGATAATGGCATCCTCCACTCCAATGCCAGATTGGTAGGCAAACTGTAGTGGGTCCATAGATGGACTCACCAGGGGGCGGAGGTGGGAAAGAAGCAGCCTCTCCAAGGTCTTCATCAGGTGAGATGTCAATGCCACCGGCCTGTAGCTGTTGAGGTCTTTTGGATGTGGGGTCTTCGGACTGTACCACGCAAGATGTCTTCCACAGCTGTGGGACTTTCCCTAATCTCAAGCTGAGATTAAATATATACCCAGTCACATCACACAGCTCATCTGCACAGGTCCTGAGAAGTCTTGAGCTGATGCCACTTTGAGATTTTTATTAATGAAAAGTGCGGTATAAATTGAATTTATTATTATTATTATTATTATGCCATCTGGACCTGCAGCCTTCCTGGTCTTTATCCTCCTGAGCTCACTTCTCACCTGGGGTGCTGTAAATGTCAGGCTGGAGTGGGGGGGTGGGGTGGTTGTGCTGGAATGTACTGTACGTCAGCAGGAGACATGTTTGGAGGTGAGTTCATATTGAGAGTGGGGTGAATGTGGGAGAGGTGATAAATAAAAAAAGTGGAATTAGCTTTAAAAAGCTCAAATTAGCACAAGCAGCTAAAAAGTAGCTGAAATTGCAGAAAAAGCTGAAACAGAAAAAAGCTGAAAGGATCATAAGCTGAAATTAACATAAAGATATTAATTAGGCTGAAAGTGTCTAAAATTACCATGAAAAACTTGAATTTATCTGAAAACAGATGAAACTAGCTAAAAAAGCAAAAAACAAGCTGAAAATGAATGTAGCAGACCCCCAGGTTTTTAACAAGATTCAACGCAATCTTAACAGGTGTTTTTCCAGGTTCTTTAATTTCTCTTCCATCAGGATTACCATGATCACCATGATCACTATGAAAACTAAAATGTATACAAACATTTAGATATAAAACATTTGCTCATAATACAAACCTTTAGAAACAAACAAAACGTACCTCGCTGCTTTCACCAGGGGAATGCAGAGCATAATTCATCTTTGTTTCCTTCACACCAAACATTTGAGTACTGCTGACAGTTGTTTTTAATCCATTAATTAGTGCACTGATTGCTGTCAGCTTTTATAAGGCTGGCCCTTATAAGCTATGGCATCCCGTGAGGTACAAAAAAAAAAAACTTGGAAAACTACAAATACAATGAAATCTAAACAATATATTTACAACCAACACAGTCAAAACAGATGAACATATATAAACAATCTGCAGTTTGGAAAGTCATTATTTGAATAAGTTACAGTTTGTTACAAAGTAGAACTAGCTTAAATTAGCATAAGAAAGCAGAAAAAAACATATTTGCCCAATTAGGCTGAAACAAGCAAAAATGAGCACAAAAAAGTGGAAACTATCTGAAAAAAAGATTAAATTAGCAACAAACAGCTGAAATGTAGCTTAAAGGTAGAAAGAAGCTTAAATCATTAGAAATAAATGGAAAGAGCACATTTTTCTCAATTAGGTGAAAAAGGTTTAACTAAGTGCAAAAAATGTGGAATTAACTGCCAAAGCTAAATTAACATAAAAGCAGCCAAATAGTAGCATAAAATGCTGAAGCTTGCTGAAATAAGATGAAGAGAACATAACAATCTGAAATTAGCAGAAATAATTTGAAAGGAGCACAAGCTGCTGTAAAAACAGCTGAAAGTAGCTGAAAGTAGTAGAAAAAAGTGTAAATCTGCACAAGAAAGCTGAGAGAAGCCGAAGCAGAACAAAATGTGAAAGCCGCAGTAAAAGGTTGTAAACAGATCTAAAGATTTGAACGATGTGAAATGAGCTCAATTCATTTTCTATGAAAAAAGGGCAGAAAAGGGCTAAATATTTAAAATTATTTAAAATAGCAAAAGTTGCACTAATACCAAAAGTAACAGCAGGCTTGTCCTGAAAGAGCTGAACGTTTTGATAAGCACTATTCAAAGCTGATGTGCACATGAGTGTGTCCTGCCCCAGCTCTCTCTCTCTCTCTCTCAGGGTGGTGTTCTGGTTTGGCGATTTAAACTTCCGCATCAACGACCACGGCTTGCACTTTGTCCGCTCCTCCATCAACAGTGGACGCTTCCATTTGCTGTGGAGCAGGGACCAGGTGTTGTGTTGAACTTTGTGCACCGTCTGCAGACTCCGGCACCAGTGTCCTCATTCTAATGAGCTTTGTGTTCCTGCAGCTCACCATGATGAAGAAGAATGAACCCTTCCTGCAGGAATTTGAGGAGGGGCCTCTAAATTTTAAACCCTCATATAAGTTTGACCATAAATCTGATGCCTATGATACAAGGTAACACATCTGTGCAAACACATCTGTAACACAAAGACAAGTGTGTAATTATCCTGTTTTCTTTGTGGACTTTTGCACAGCTCTCCAAAGACATGGTTTGGTTTTCAGTAAGATCTTCCACATTTTTACTGCATGCCCCACATTTTCCTCGTTCTTGGTCACTGCACCTTTAGTCTGTTGCCACTTGATGCATCAAAGTAGCTTTAGCCGCATTTAAAAGCAGCTTAAAGCAGCCACAGTAGAATCCCTGGTTTATATTTTAGTTTAGCATCATGTGTGTTGTCTCTAACCTGCACCGGAGATGCTCTTTTTCTTATCGAGGTCTTGTGCAGAGACAGCTGAGAGAAGGACCTGTTTTAAAGAAATATACACACTGAGGGTTATTTAAAGACACGTTTGTGTTGTAAGCACAGAATTATTCAGATATTAAAAAAACTAATGGATTTATATAACAAACGTATTCAGGTCAGAATGCATTACAAGTGCACCACTTTCTCAGCTGCTTGTTTATGCTTTTCTGTAGTCTGAATACTTAAAAGTAACAGTTCAGACGCTTTGAAATGGAGTTTTGTGAAAGGATATACAAAATAATAATTTTACCATGTTGTTAGATAACTCTTTGAATGAACTCATGTTGAGAAGCAGAGTTCAACTCGGGTTTGATGAGCAGGCAGCTTGTGGGAGAGGTCAGAAATAAACTTTTTTTTTTTTAACTTTAAACTGAGACTCTTCAAACAACTACAACAGGTAAGATGTTAACCGTGCATAGCCTTTCCAAATAATCCCACCTCAAATATCTGAATTATTGCTTCGAAGGACGGGTTGAGTAAAGCCAGCAGATGTGATCTGCAGCCTCATGAGACATGAACTGTCTCTGAAGGTGTCGGTGTGGGAGAGTTGTTTAATGGATCATTTTGAAGCTTTACCTGCATCCATGTAAACAATGTTTCGGGTAAGCAACGTAAAAACAAACATTTTAACCGTGATGATGAAATCCTGTTATTTGCTCTCGTTTCAACCATGGCTCAGTGGCAAGAAGAGAAAACCAGCCTGGACAGATCGGATCCTCTGGAGGATCAAACCTCTGCTGTCAGAGAAGGAGGAGGACGAGGAGGATGATGATGATAAGGCATCAACCTCCACACAACAGACACAGGATGAATATCCAGTCCAGGTCACCCAGAACTCGTACTCCAGTGACATGAGCTACAGAGTCAGCGATCACAAGCCGGTTGTTGCAAACTTCACTCTGGAGGTGAGGACTGAAGCTCTGGACCAGGATGCTCTGCCTGTCGAACCTGACCTCCGTTTTACCGTCCACTCCTTTTCCTCTTGTCATCCCTGCAGCTGAGGAAAAGCTTCACTTCACCACTGGTGCACGTGTCTCCTGAGGGTGTATGGAGCGCTGAGCAGGACGCACTTCTGACTTACACCGTCCAAGAGGACTTCATGTCGTCCACGTGGGACTGGATCGGTCTGTACAAGGTGCTCCGACAGATAACGACTAACCCTTCTTCAACAACTCTGAACCAGACAGGTTGGAGCTGATGTTTTCTCTCCTGCAGGTTGGGTTTAAGAGCCCGTCTGACTACGAAACCTTTGTTTGGGTCAGAGAGGAGGAGCTGCCGGAGGTTCATGAAGTCATCCAGGTAAAACAGGTGACGTTTTTCAATGTGCTCTGTGAATATGCTCATTAAAAAGTGTCTTCACCTGCAGAGATCTGTGGACAAGGATAAGGTCCCTCTGCTGGGAGGAGAACATGTTCTGGGTTACTTCAGTACCAACATGAACAGCATTGTCGGACTCAGTGAGAACTTTCAGGTAAGGACCACCTGACTGCGTGCAGCTTCTTACCACCTGATGTTTCTTTACTTTTGTTTTGACTTTCCAGATTCTGGAGTCGAAACGTGCTGAGGGTCTGAATCCTGAGGACGTCAACGGGATCAACAAATAAAAACTGATTCGGACTTCTCTGCGATCCTCACCTTCACTCCATTTTACTGGAAACAACAATCTGCTTTTGTTGAATCTCTGATCAATATTAAGAAAATTATTTTTATCCTGTAAAAGTGATAGATAAATAAATATAGGAAAGGTGTAGAAAGAAAAGCATTAGCCACCAGAGAAGTATTGTCAGGCAGAATTTATTAACGTATTTCCATTCTGTCGGTCTGTTCGTGTCAAAGTATAAAATAATTATTATTATTTGCATTGATTTGTTTTCACGTGTGGTCTTCATGAAGAATATCAGCACCAACTGGACCAAGACAAGAAGGATAACAACATAAGACCAATCTTTCTCATGCCCATCAACAGAATCAACATTAAAGGACATTTTATAATATGTTCATGTTGAAAGATGAGATTTATTAATCTATCCTGACTCATACTTGGGTGGTATTGTCTTTAAATAAATAATACAACGCTTTAACAAAAAAATGTGAACTCATCTTAAAACTTTGTGTTTTACAACCCTATGCAATGTGAATTACATTTTAAAACAAACATTGATTGTTTGGGTGCATACTGCTTAGAAATTACAAAGACAATAAAACTTACAACAACAAGATGTTTCCTTTTATTTTTAATCAGCATTTTAACAAAAACTGTCAATATTAATCAGAGTGTTATCTGAAGCTCCGTCACAGAATAATGATTGTTTTAATGATATTATTTTTAATTTAAAAAAAATATATAAATTTTATTCGTTTTATAATAATGAGATACATAACAATTAACGTATACTGTATGTAATTAGAAAAAATATATATAAAATGAAAGGTAGCAGATGAAGAAAAAATCTTATTAAATCTGCTCCTTGTTTATCTAATAACAATTCAAACAAAAAAGTTCTGTAAATAACAAAACAAGTGAATCACTCACACAATTTTCAATTATTATTACTCATTAAAATACATTCATATATCTAAAAAAGCTAAGTCTGGTCCTCTGGACATTCAAAAAACAAAGCCAAAACAAAGCAAAAAAATTGTAGAAACGTTTCGACTTTCGTCCGAAAGACTTCCTCAGTCTGAGAAGCTGTATCAGCTCAGTCTTATAAATAGCACCCTCTCACAGTGGATCAACCAGTTGGCTGATGACAGCCGAAACCAGCTGCTCACATGATCAAGGAGGACCATCAGCCTGACGATGGATCGTTAACACCCTGATGGTTGTTTGCTATTCACAGAGGGCTGAGTGATACTAGCAATAACAGCATTGTAAGAGGGGACAGTTGAACCCGGAGGCCTCCACCTCTGTTTAATGATGGACGGTTTCTTTTCACAAAGATGGCCTCCTTTACTCCTCTCTCAAACCATTGTTCCTCTCTATCAAGGATGTGAACATCTTCATCCCTGAAAGAGTGACCGCTGGCCTGGAGATGAGTGTAGAC
>JBBPBX010003120.1:29697-47607 GCA_038048925.1 Garcialebias charrua | reverse complement strand
TGTAACCACTTCCTGGATCTCTTTTCAGTGGTTCATAAGTGGTTAAGTCACTAAGGAGTGACATAACTTTCTCATGATAGTCTTTCTGGTTCAAAATCACTGTGCACCTTCCTTTGTCTGCTGGGAGAATTATGATGTTTATGTCCTTGCTAAGAGTGGTAAGTGCATCCCATTATTATTATTATTATTATCCCTCTAATCTCTACTGGTGTTGGAAGGTGGTGGTTTAGCATTACTATGAGGTCTCAGTTTCTGATAGAGGAAATTTGCAAACTGAGGTGTACCGCAAACCCACCCACACAGACCAGTATTTACAGTTTGACTCCCATCACCCTCTGGAGCACAAGTTAGGAGTCATCAGGACTCTGTATCACAGAGCAGACAGCGTCCCCACTAACTCAGGAGCCAGACAGAAGGAGAAATCACACACAAAACAGGCTCTAGAGAAATGTGGATATCCTAACTGGGCCTTCCTGAAAGCAGAGAAGAAACCCAAACAGGACTCTAGCCAGCCATCAGGTGAAAAGAAGGAACCCAGACCCAGACCAGTGGTCATTCCGTATGTTGCGGGAGTTTCAGAGACATTGAGACGTTTATTTTCTAAACACAACGTCCCAGTGGCTTTTAAACCCCAAAATACATTACGGCAAAGACTGGTTCATCCCAAAGATCCAGTCCCCCGGCACAAACAGAGTAATATTGTGTATGCTGTTCAGTGTCAGGAGGGCTGTGATCAGTCTTATATCAGGGAAACTAAACAGCCACTGGCCAAAAGGATGGCCCAGCACAGAAGATCAACATCATCAGGTCAGGACTCTGCGGTCTACACTCATCTCCAGGCCAGCGGTCACTCTTTCAGGGATGAAGATGTTCACATCCTTGATAGAGAGGAACAATGGTTTGAGAGAGGAGTAAAGGAGGCCATCTTTGTGAAAAGAAACCGTCCATCATTAAACAGGGGTGGAGGCCTCCGGGTTCAACTGTCCCCCTCTTACAATGCTGTTATTGCTAGTATCACTCAGCCCTCTGTGAATAGCAAACAACCATCAGGGTGCTAACGATCCATCGTTAGGCTGATGGTCCTCCTTGAACATGTGAGCAACTGGTTTCGGCTGTCATCAGCCGACTGGTTGATCCACTGTGAGATGGTGCTATTCATAAGACTGAGCTGAATACAGCAGCTCAGACTGAGGAAGTCTTTAGGATGAAAGACGAAACGTTTCAACATTTTTTTTGCTTTGTTTTGGGTTTTTTTTTTGAATGTCCAGAGAACCAGACTTAGCTTTTTTAGATTTTTCTACCTGGATTATTGAGCATGCATCAGGGTACATTTGTTTAACAATTCGATTTTAACCAGTTTCTTAAATACAAGGATTGATTTCCTTAACATCTGTCTTTGTTATTCCATAATCTAACTCCCTGAATTAAGGTAGGTCTTCCTTTTAAACTAGTTCTAAACTGCGGTTTTACAAATACATCTTTCCCTTTGAGATTGTAGCAGCCTGATCTTTTCACAAAATACATTTGGATATTAGACGGTAGTGTATTTTTCTGAGCTCTATAAGTGACAAAATGTTATAATCCACCAAATCATAGAACTTCAGCAATTTCATTTGATAAAATAATATACTTGATGTGACAGTAATACTTTCTTGATATAATTCTTACAATTATTTTCTGCAAAATAAAAATAGGCTTTGTAATTGTTTTACACGCTTTTCCCCAACACATTAAATTAAATATGACACAATAATTGTATTAACAAATATATAATAGTATTTAAATGAATAGATTTTTTTAACCAAGCATCAAAATGTAGTACAGGTATAGTCTTTAAACTGTTCATTTGAATAAATACAACATTAAACTAAACTAAATACTGAAAACAAAATGTGGTTTTATTCAATTAATTAAAGAAATATATAACAACAATTTATTATTACTGTTGTTGTTATTATTATTATTATTATTATTATTATTATTATTATTATTATTATTATTATTATTATTATTATTATTATTATTATCAGTTCATTACAGTATTTCTAACTTTTTTTACTTTACTTTTTTTAAACGATTAAGTGTTTAGACTGCCGAAACACTATTAGGTGTAGGTTTCCTTTGGGCCAATCCAAAGTGTGTAAAACTTCCCACAATGCATTGCGCAAGTTCGGCGACATCATGGTAGCCTGCTTTGGATGCTGCTTGGGACATCTTTTCATTTAATGGCTCTCTCTGGTCTCTGATCCGCACGTGTGGCGTTTACATTCTCGGCTAACCCAAAGGTAACCTTTAAATATGTTATTGACAGCCTGTTGGTGTAAACAATTCTAACAAGTGTGTGTAAACAAGGCAACATTATCCTGTTCTGCAGTCGGTGCTAAAAATGGTTTGGTGTTTAAAAAGCTAGCTAGCTGCATGCTAGTTGAGTTAGCTTAGTGGTTGGTGTTTACCTGCAGGCTCAAACTGCTACTGAGGGGGTTTATTATTATTTGGGACATTTATTTCTAATCAAGTGAACATTTTGTTCTAGATTTTCTAGATGTACTTAGTTTTTGACACTTTGCGGTTTAAAAACTGTACCGGTTAGCTAGTTGGGTCTGTTTTAAAACGGGAAAATCTCTAAGTTTAAATAAGCTGGTGCTGTCCCATAATATTTATATACAGACAAACGCTTTATTTTTCAGCAGGATGATTATGGTGAGTCAGAGCCTTTAAGTATTCAGCCTATTACGTGTCTGAGTTTTTTTAAAGTCACAATTAAATACATGTACACAGTAATGCGTTTAATTCAATAATGTGTTTAAATCTTTTTTTAAAGTCCTACAAGTTACCATATTATTTGCGTCTTTCTTTGCCAGCACTATTAAAAAAAGGGGGGAGATGAAACGTTGGCTTCTCTGTGTTTTCAGGCTGTCAGCTGATTTTGTTTCTGAAGTTCACAGATTAAAACGGATTACCATCAACTTGGTTTTGTTTGATGCAGACTAAATGTCTACCCTTTTTTTAAACACAGGAGTATCCATGTTTTAAACATGGAAATTTAAAGCTTCATACTCAAATGAATCCTGCTGAATTCTGGCATGCATTTAAATTTTTACTGTCAGTTTTATTGGATCAGCAACAAATTTAAAAATAACTGGATGATGGCTTTGCCTATCTACATCTGTACGGTTGTGTTGTCTTTCAGTTTCTGTGTCTCACTCCCTGACCAGAAGCTCGTGTCGCTCCAACAGCTAAACGGTACCAGGATAGAACTGCTGCTTTTACATTCTTCTTCTTTACTGTGTCATTCAATAAAGTACATTGTGTTATCTTGTCAGCTTTGGATCAGAAGTGAGCAGAAGGATGGCGAGTGAGGACGTGGAGCGGCTGTTGATCCAGTTTCAGGATGAGAATGGGGATGTTCTGGGTTCACCTTTTGACGTGCCTTTAGACATCACTCAAGACAAACTACAACTTGTCTGCAATGCGTTGCTGCAGAAGGTAACTCGTCCTGTGTGTTCAACTGTCTGTATGTTTTTAATGTAAGAATGCTCTTTTGTGTCATTTTACAGTCAGTCCAGCTTTGTGCACACGATAACACAACTGAGCCCAGCTCACACCGGCAGTGTGAGAGATCCTTTGTGTTTGTGCTGAATCTGTTTTTTAATCTTAGATAAAAGAAAATGCACGGACCGTGTGTGAGCTGTGGTCGAACTGGGCTTCAGCGTCTTGTTTATACCTGATCTGTTTTTCACCTAATGTCAGGGATGTTGTTCTGAAACACATTTGTTGATCTTAAACACATTTTTATGAGTTGTCAGAGTCTCAAATCATATAATTTTGCATCCTGATGATTTTTAGTTTTGACTGCCTCACTATTTGGTACCGTACTCATTAGTCATGGATTACACAAAACCAGTGAATTTACAGCACTGAAGAAAATGTAATAATTCAAAACATTTCTGCTTTTTTGTGTACCGTATTTTTTGGAGTATAGGTCGCATCTTTTTAATAATTTTTTCATGGCCTGCGACATATACTCATGTGCAACCTATATATATGGCTTTTTATAAAATAAGCTGATTTGTAATAATTTATTAACGAAAATTAAACTGAGACACACTCTTACAATAATGTCAGCTAACAATTTTTTTTAGGTGTTTATCCTGCTAAAATTATTCATTTATTAAAGAAAAGTTCAGCTCAGACACATATTTGCTATAATTTATCAAAAAATTTAATTGTTTTTAAGTGTTAATCTTCTTTAAAGCCTTGCTGTGCGCTCCTGTGGAAGAGACATTTGCAGCAGAGCTAAACACGGTCCACATTTTGACGAGGGTACAACCTATATATGGATTTTTCCAATTCTTTGGCAATAATTGGATGGTGCGACCTATACTCTGGTGCGACCTATACTCCGAAAAATACGGTAACGTATAAAAGCAGTCATTTAATTTAACTGTGTTCCTGTAACCTAATGTCAGATCTATTCTTCCACGTTAAATGAAGCTGAGGTCCAAATGTAGGTTGCGTTGTTCAGGTGACATCACAGGTTCTGCTGTCATCCCCCGTAGGAAGAGCCGGTGCCGCTGGCGTTTTTTGTGCGTGGAGAGGCAGAGGTGGTGTCCACCCTGCGATCTTGTGTTAAGGCTCTTGGAATCGAGACAGAACAAGTTCTGCCCGTGGTGTACCAACCTGAGGCTGTGTTCAAGGTCCGGGCCGTGACCCGCTGTACCAGCACCCTGCAGGGACACACCGAGGCGGTCATCTCCACCGCCTTCAGCCCCACTGGCAAGTGAGTGCCTCCAACACTGAACAGCTGCCAGCTTTTGTTTGGCTCATGTCATCCGTCCAGATGATTTTAAAAACACTCAGTGAGATGCTGTAGTGATACTTCTGGGGAGATCACGTTTATGCTCATTTGTCTCTTTTAGATATCTGGCCAGCGGTTCCGGTGACACCACCGTGCGATTTTGGGACTTGACAACCGAGACACCCCTCCACACTGCCAGAGGTATAAAGTCATCGAGGTCTGTTGCTGATTAAACATCAAAATGATTGATGTTCAAGACATTGTTGTTAGGCCTGTCACGATAAACAATAAATCAATTAATCGCATGATAAATTAAAATAATCAACCTCATTTTCATTTATCGGCTTTATTGTTTCTTTGTGTCTCTCTTCTACTGAAGACACTGGATGACAAAAACTCTGGTGCTCTACTGACCCGCCCTTTCGCTTTAAAATCCATTTTAACCATCCAAAATCATGTTTTTGGATCGTTAAAAGCAGCTAAGCTGAGAAGCTAAGCTACAAGCTAAGCTAACAGGCCGACCTCGGGGAAAAAAACCTCTGTCTTGTCGAAGCTCCAAAATTCACGGTTAAAACCCGTGCCTTCCTGTAAAAAGTTGTTTTTCTCTGCAAAAAGAAGCTGAGAACTTGTTTACTGGTTTTCATTAAAAGCTTTGTGTGAAAAATGCTATGCTAAAGAGCTCAAACCACACTGAGCGTCCGCCATTTTGAGAACTGAATGAAGGAAAGAGAGACAGTCATGTCAAGGGGCCTCCCTCCCATTTTTTTGTTAAAGACACGCTGCTCGCTCCCTCACCATCCATCCTTCAGTTTAAACAGTCTTATACTGCCATCCAGTGTTCAAACAGGGTACTACACGCAAAACAAATTAACCAAATTTCTTCTTCAATTTGACAATAATTATTGTCAAATTTCAACCAATATTATCGTTTATCACAATAATTTCTGAGACAGTTAATTGCCCAGCAAAATTTGTTATTGTGACAGGCCTAATTGTTGTGCTGCACTCCGCTCTGTTAAAGGACACACACACTGGGTGCTGACTATCGCTTGGTCGCCTGACGGGAAGAAACTGGCTTCAGGGTGTAAGAACAGCCAGGTGGGTTTTAAACACCTCTGTGGATCTTAAAGGGGAATTCCACATTTATTTTTATTGTTTGTGTGTTTTTAGATCTTTCTGTGGGATCCAGCGACAGGCACTCAGATTGGGAAGACGTTGACGGGACACTCCAAGTGGATCACGTGGCTCTGCTGGGAACCTCTTCATCTGTGAGCGTTTGATTCATCCTGAACCCCAGCGAGCTGCAGCTTCAATGTCTTACGTGTTCTCTGTGGTGTGAATAAAGTAGTCCCTCAGTTATTGCAGGAGTTACGTTCCACACACCCCCGCGATGGGTGAAAAACCGTGAAGTAGGAACGCTATATTTATTTTAGTATTTAAATATATTTTAAGGCTTTATAAACCCTTCCCACACTCTTGCAATGTTCTAAACTTTTGAATCTACATAATTTTAACAACATATGTACTGTATATGTACTGTACAGTACGGTACTGCAAATTTTTACGCACCAGCTCTGCAGAACAGCTGCTTGGTTACGGTTCTGCAGACCTACCCTGCAGCGACGAAGCCCACCGCCCCGTCCAGGTCGATGTGCCCATGGATAATTCAAGTTCAAGTATCTTTATCGTCCTTCACATCACATGTGGTACATGAGGTGGAGTGAAATTGTGTACTCAAGGTCCCAGTTACACCCCAAAATAGCTAAATTATGAAGTATAAAAAGAAACAGTACTGTATACAGGTACTCCCCGACTTACGAGCGAGTTCCGTTCCTGCGAGGTGCTCGTAAGACGAAAACTCTGGGGACCACCTTATACCATACGAGCCGCCACTGATACACGTACATGTACGGTAATGAACAGTTACCAAGCACTTCGCCTATCCTAACACAGCTACATAATTCTCAAATTCCAGGACTAAAAACTAAAGAATAAATTTCTTACTTTGAGCTGCAGCTTGTCTCCGTCTGTTTGCATGTTAGCTCTTGCACGTCCGAGCTCCGCAGCTTCCTGCAGCTCCACGCGGTCCAAACTGTTTACAGGAAGGACTGTTAGCTTGTTTGGAGCCAGAAAAAGATTTAATAACTTACTGAAAGCCGTTTCTCCGCGGTGTCCGTCCATCTCCAAAACAATCTGCGCGCGTTAGCTCCACCATTAGCTGCACCTGTTAGCATTAGCCCATCCAAAAAGGCTGTCGGCGCTGTTTCTCCACGTTTTAGCATGTTAGCTTCTCTGTTAGCTCGGTGTCCCCCGACATTTTAGGCTGCCAAGCGGACATCGAGGTGAGCTCCCGGATGCAGATGGCCTCTCTGCCGCCTGTCGGCTCGGTGTCCCCGCGTTAGCATTAGCTCCGCCATTAGCCCATCGCATGAGCGGCTGTTGTCATCCGGCGTGGTGGGAGCGATAGGCGGAGCGATCCGCGGCTGCTGCTCCGGGCCTGAGACGTCCACAGAGTTCACCGAGCGTTTCCAGCTAATTTATCCATATGAGGCAACCCTGATCGGACACACGGTCCTCCAAAGCCAGCTGGCAGCTGCCAGACTGGAACTAACTGTAAAATGGCGGACACCGCGGCATTTCTGGAAACCGCCGGAAGCTGTGCAAATATGATTAAAAAATTACAATTTTTATAATAATTATTATTTATAAAGCCTTTAAAACAACCACATCTGCAACAAAGTGCTGTACACATGAAATTAAGAACATTTAAACACAATTTTTTTCATATTTTTATTAATTATGATAACCTCGTAAAGTCGGAACCTCGTAAGTCGATGTCGTCGTAAGTCGGGGAGTACCTGTATAAGGATCTATTTGTAAGATATATAAACGGCACGCTAAAAGATTAGGATTCAGGATTATTTGCCACTTTCCTGCCAGTTCTGTGAGCTTGATGGTGTAGATTTGCGTTGCAAAACTTTCCCTCCATTTTGGCAGAAAGCAGCAGCCTGAAGCACTGTTGGCTTGTGGGTGGTGTAGTTCTTTTGACTGGCGTTAGTAGGCTTGCTGAAAGAAGACTGCAAAATGGCGGCGCCTGTCCGAAGTATTTTTTTCATTAACTTTTTTATCCCGTACTGCTTTATCACAAGTAATATTAAAGTTGACAATCATCGAAAAGCCACAAAAGAGTGAGTCGGCAAAAGTCTAACCGCGAAGTAGCGAGGGACTACGGTACATGGTTGGGTTCAGCTGGTACTTCTGCTCTTCTTTTTCAGTAACCCAGAGTGTCGCTACTTGGCGAGCAGTTCCAAGGACGGTTCTCTGCGCATCTGGGACACGGTGCTGGGACGCTGCGAGAAGATTTTGACGGGACACACTCAGTCTGTCACCTGTGTGAAGTGGGGAGGAGACGGTCTTCTCTACACGTCCTCCCAGGACCGCACAGTCAAAGTGTGGAGAGCGAAAGATGTAAGGCTGTGTTTTTGTTTTGGGTTGAACGCAAACAGCAGCCAGGCGGCCAACAGGTTGACGTGTGTCTGCTGGTTTCAGGGCGTCCAGTGCAGGACTCTGCAGGGCCACGCCCACTGGGTGAACACCCTTGCTCTCAGCACAGACTACGTCCTGCGCACTGGAGCTTTCGAACCTGCTAATGCAACTGTAAACCTGCAGGATCTCACCGGGTCTTGTAAGGCCAGCTTCTCTCTTTAAACTATTAATGAAGATCTTTAAAAATAATATTTTCACCTATCGAGTTTTCTCTTCTCAGTGGATGAGTTGAAGGAGAGAGCGCTGCAAAGATACAATAAAGTGAGAGTAAGTATGAGTCGCGTTCGTGAGTTAAAGTTCCTGTGAAACACCTCGTCGGTGTCTTATTCCTTCGTTGTGCTGCAGGGTTCAGCTCCAGAGCGCTTGGTGTCCGGCTCAGACGATTTCACCTTATTCATGTGGGATCCTGCAAATGAGAAGAAACCGTTGGCCAGGATGACGGGCCACAGCGCTCTGGTCAACGAAGTGCTCTTCTCCCCCGACACCAGACTGCTCGCCTCGGCCTCGTTCGATAAATCCATCAAAATCTGGGATGGACGAACTGGGAAGTAAGACTTCCTCTCCTTGTTGATGAGCTCACGATGAACCATCATTGTTTGTCCAGTAGCTGGTGGTGTGAAGCTGAACTGTGTTCTGCCTCTCCTCAGGTATTTGATGTCTCTGCGGGGCCATGTTGGGTCTGTGTATCAGGTAGCGTGGTCCGCAGATAGCAGGCTGCTTGTCAGCGGCAGCAGCGACAGCACGCTCAAGGTGTGGGACGTTAAAACCGGGAAGCTCAACATGGATCTTCCAGGACACGCCGATGAGGCAAGCAGGGTTATCTGAAGGATTCATGAATGTTTCCTCCTTCCACACGTGTGTTGATTGGGTTTTACTTCGTGTGCTTAGGTTTATGCTGTGGACTGGAGCCCTGATGGACAGAGAGTGGCCAGTGGTGGGAAGGATAAATGTCTCAGGATGTGAGCGTGACACCATGAAGCTTTCAGATTATTGTCCTTAATAAACACAACTTAACTTTGTTTTCATGTTTTCAGATGGAGAAGATAATCTCTGTTTCAACACGTTGGCAGAAGATACAGCCAGGCCACCTGACAGGAGGGGGGTAAAGGGGGGCAGACATAATCTAATCCTCCTTCAGTCTTCTGGATTGAGGAACTCCAGTCGGGTCACAATACAAAGACTGAAACCCAAGAGAGAACGTACTTCTAGTGGAAGACTGACAGGAATGGGAATTTAAAATGTGACACATCCATCCAGTCAGATTACTGACAGATTACAGCCTGTACAGTTTTATCAGAATATATGTATTGAAATATGGACGTCTGACTAAAAAAGGTGTTTTCCCCCCTAAAATTTTTTCATAAATATGCTGTTGGACCGATAAATATAAAAACAGGGTTTGACTTTTAACAAGAAAAGGTTTATTTATCATCATGTAGAGGCTGAAAATAAAAACTTTTCTATCCTTTCTCCCGGCCAAGCCGTATCAGATGTGCTGAAAGGTTCCAGGAGGGCCAGGTAATGTCTTCTTCTGAGTTCAAGTCCAGCTCCTTCTGCCTTTAATATCTTCTGTTCTGAGCTCAGCAAAGCTGCGACCTTCTACATTTTACCTGTGCGGTGAAACCCTCGAGCTGCTGTCGTATCCCACCGTGAGGAAAAGGCGTTACTGTGCCAGAAGCATGAATGCTCACGCTCCAGCTCCATTTAAAGAGTTCATATTTAATTGACTCAGGACCAAAAAAAGGGTAAAAACTGAGGAGCCCCAGACCAAGAGGGAGAGAAGGGTTTGATTCTGTATTTAAGATTTAATGCCATTTAAAACTGTTTAGTACAGGGTTGTCCGAAGTGCGGCCCGAGGGCCATTTCCAGCCCTTGGACTGATTTTGTGCGGCCCACGACTGCAATTAAAGAATGGTATAATTTGGACCCACAGATATAGACCTTTAGATTTAATGGTGATACATTTTAAATATATTTTTTAGACTTAACAGCAAAATAGATGAAAATGTCTCAAAATGAGCTAAATTAAGTAAAATATAAATACTTAACTATAATTAAAGGTGCACGTTCTCGTTCAAAGGATTGCAAAGCGATGCAAAACTTTTGTATGTGACACGAATGTATTAAATTCCCCTTCTTCATCCCTGATCTGGACTTTTGGTTTTTTTTGCCAAAAGTCAAGTGATCGCTTCCTCCTCCGCTGACTCCATGACTGAAACAATGAGGAAATGAATGAATTTGTCACGAGCGAATTAAACTCGGGTTCAACGTGGCTGCGCGAGGCTCTGCAGATTTGCTGGTGTGCTGGACCAGTGCTCCATGTTTTTATTTTATTTTTTAGAACGTTTTATTAACATATAAACACAGAACTTCGCAGCGGCTGCGACAGGACATGCTGTGGGGGGAGGAGCTAAGGAGGCTGAGCTGAATTTCGGCGAGAGCAAGGGGGAACAGCCATATATGGCTCTGAGGGGGAGGGACCAGAATGCTTTCCCTGTTGAAAATGTTTCTAAGTGCTGCGTTCTACAGAAACTTACAGACTGCACCTTTAATCCTTTTATCCAACAGCCTTTACTGACTTCTATTGAAAAGTTAAAAGTTTGGATAATAATTCATAAAACAGCTAAATATAACAAGTGTTTTCCAATAACATAATTTTAATTGATATAATAGTCGATGGGAGAAATTTGACATTTTAAAAAGAATATAAGGTGGTCTCGTCGACAAGTTGATCAACTTTATCAGTGTCCCTTCTGTTTTAGCGACTGTCAGCTGGGCGGTTTTTCAAATCACGCTTTTCAAAGTATTTTTTTTTTCTTAAATTCAAAGTTTTCTGGCCCACGAGTCCTTATCGACACAGTTCTGGCCCACCTTTGAAAACGTTTGAACACTCTTGACTTAGTAGCTCAGTTGTTTTTGAACAGTGATTAATAAGGCTTAGTTTTGGTTGTTTTCTGTTCACAAACCTTACATGAAATTTATGTCCAACTGAGAAGTATCATAAATCTGTTTATGGCTCACTCTTGATAAATAAATGCAGTACACTTCCTGAATAAACGGAGCTGAATCTGTTTTAGTTGTGACGGCTTGAACAGAACTCAAAACATGTTTAGATCATTAACGTAATTATCTGAGTTCCTATTAGATTTTGTACCAAAATATAAATGCAACATTTTAACAGAGTTCATTCAAATGTATTTTTATTTAACCAGACAAATCCCACTGAGATCACACATCTCTTTTGCAAGGGAGGTCTGGGCCTGAAGGTCTGTTATTTCGATCGGTGGGAGGAAACCGGAATCCAGAGAAAACCCACGCAAGCACGAGAAGAACATGCAAACCCCACACAGAAAGACCCCGGGTCCAACCGGGGATCGAACCCAAGACCTTCTTGCTGTGACGCAACAGTTCGAACCACTGATCCATCGTGCTGCATGTTAAAATCAAAATCTCGAGTTTCTGCTGAGCAGCTTTTTATTGTTCAACATATTTTTAGCTCTTCACTCCTGAAAACACCCGTCAGTTTTACCAGCAGCTTGTGCATCATTTCTTCAACTTGATCCTTTTCACATCGTTTATCATGTTGATAAAGAATTTGGGCTTTCAGCTGATCCCTTCGTCAGGGGTCATCACCGCAAACTCGCACGAAGACGTGGCAATTATTTTTAAGCTGGATGTCCTGACACAACCACAAACCTCTGAGCTACCACAGTTGTCTGTGTGGAGCAGAGAGCTGCCATCTTGGGCACCTGGGAGAGCAACTGGCAGGGGTTAAGACCTTGCTCAAGAGCCCAGACTGTGACAAATAAAGGTGGCGACAGCTGTGGTTGCTTCATCAATCCCACCCACATTTTGATATCGTCTGTACAGGGAGGTGAACCCACGCTTTCGATCACAGGCTTCTAACCTCTCTGCCACCACTCCCAGCATGTAGAACAGTTACATGATCAAATCTCGTTCCATTTCTAATAGAATTATTCTCCACTGATAAAACTGACTTTCAATTAAACTTTTGTTTTTGCATGGGTCTCACATCAAGTTTTAAATGTTCGTCACCAGTCTGTTGAATGGTTGGTGCCGTAAACGACTCCCATCATTTGATGTGCGTATGATCAGAAAATTGCATTTTCCCGGGGTTTTTTTTCCGTTCACTTCTCCCCACAGACCAACACATCACAGATCAGTGTTTCAGTCAGAAGTTTATTTGCCATGTCGTACATCAGATCGCTAAAGTCAGGTTATATTTTAGTTTTTCGTCCTCAAAATAAAACCCGTCTATCCAACAGGACCTCAGACAACAGGATGTTTCGGTTTAGAATCGACCCGAGTTGGAGGAAGTTTCTGAAATGCTACAGACAGAACAACCCTTTATGTTTCCACAGAAGACTTGCTGTCAGGACGAGCTTCACTGGCCAACATGAAGCTCAGCAAAAACACTTAACGTTCAGAGTCGTGTGGTTCTGCTGGGTTCAATCAGAACCGTGTCGAGTTACAGAGAGATGTCTGAGGCTGCTAATATAAAAAAAAACTACATATTTAGAAAACGTGCGTAAAATCAGCGTACGGCGTCGGTGAGCTTCAGGTTAAACTGACGTGACAAAGATGGATCTGGAGGAGCAGGCGAGATGAAAAAGAATCAAATCAGCAGAACCCACTCAGAGACGTGACACGTGTCAGCCATCTACTCGAAAGATTAAAGGTAATATTCAGAGAATCCAACATGAACTCACTTCTAGTTCTAGTTTCTCACTACAAGGTGTTAGTACCAGGACGGGTGTCCCATCATCACCATGGTCGCAGTGCATCGAAAGTAAATCCTTCAGTATTTGTACATTTGCTGCCCTAAAAACATGGAATTGACCGTAAACGGATTTTCAGTTTGATTAGAAGTACATACACATCATTCTGCACATTAATGATCTCATGTATCCGGTGGACATGTTTCTCATGTTGACGTCGACGTCAACATGAGAAAAACAAAACTGAGAAGTGTGCATAAGTATTCACCCCCTCTGCTTTGAAGCCCCAACCCTACAATCCACCTGTGAGTAATGTAAATGTGATTATATTCACATTTATCCAAAGGCCCCAGTTCGATGCCTTGGAGTGGTAAAGGCTTCCACTGATGATGAAGATGAAGGAACTCATCCTTCATCATAGGTCAAAGGCAAAGCTGCAGGGTCAACTTTTAAATTATTTGGCCTGTTGTGTAAAATCAATACAAATTCCAGGCTGTGAGGCAACAAGACGATGAGTGAATACTTCGAACGAACCTTTGGTAATTCCCCAGACACAGAGTGAAAAGACTCTAGTGTGTTTTGGTGTTGATGCAACAAAAACGCGACAACGCGGAGGCGTGTGGAAGAGTTGTACAGATGCGTTGCAGAGGTTCAAAAACACCGTTTGAATCTAATTTCATCTTTGTTGTTCGCTCTGTAAAAGTGAATCAAGATCCGGTTCGGACTTGGTGACGAGAACTAAACAGTTATGTGTCATAACACTTCTCTAAATGTAGTATTCTTCAAACTGAGCCTGGATGTTCTGACTGTGCCCTTCAAAATAAAAGATTTCCTTTTCGTCCGACTGCTTCGGTGAAGAATCGACCCTCCCCGTCCTCCGTTTGGAGCGGTTATGGTCAGTCCCGTGAATGTCAGGTAACAGTGTGGACACCGGTCACACATCAGCTGCAGGCCGCCAGAGTAGCTAGAGTAGAGGTGTTAGGTTGTGCGTAATGCGAGGCACTGATCTGTGCTGCTCCTCCTCCTGCTTCACAGCGTCTTCCACACGCCGTCGAGTATCTTCACCACCTCCTCGTAAATGACGAAGACAATGGCCACGTCCAGGCACACGCGGCCCAGCCGAGGTACCGTGCCTTTGTAGAACCTGCGGGAAAGAGTCCGGAGGTGAAGTCCGCTGGTGACAACTAAAGGTTAAGCCTGAAATACACCTCAGCGTCCTCAGGTACGCCACTCTACGTGCGCATGTGTTTTGCTGCTATACTTCAGCTTTCAAACGCTCGCGTTCTCCTTGTTGTAATATGAGCAGCTGCGCACGGAGGGGACTCAACTGAGCTCGCTGATTGGTTACTTGCTGACACGCCTACTGAAATGATTGACAGCCAGCTCATGTAGCTCGCTGAAGACCGCGGCGGTGTTCATGCGGTGTTTCTACTATATATGTTGTAAAAAGTTCTCTCAGAAATAAAAATAATAACAGGGAGTGCTTTTCCTGCAGCACACAGCCCACCAGGGATATTTAAAACATCGCGCACCCAGGTAGGACCTGAATTCATTCATTTCATTCATCGAGTGAACGGAGGAAGAAGTGATTACTTGACTTTAGGCAAAAAAACAAAAGAAAAGGCCCGATCAGCGATAAAGAAGGGGAATTTATTTCATTTGTGTAACATACAAAACAGTCCGGCGCCGGGGAAGTTTATGGTCAGACACCGCGTATCGCGCACGCGGACGTAAAAAAAAAGCTTTGCGCGTACATGCCCTGAGGGGCTACGCGGGGCTACGCTTTTGCCTTGACGTACGTACGTTGCGTATAGGCGTATCGTGAGGACGCTCGAGTGTATCTCGGCCTTTAGACTTAGAGGGTCAGGATGTGTGCTACTTACGCATGTGGTCCTTCATGTTTCAGGATCTGGAAGGCACAGTCCAAAGTGTTTTTGTATCGGTAGGCTTCTAAACCCTGCAAGAAAATGCAAATAAAAACTTAAAAGAAGCAAACTATAAGGGTACTGTATAAAGTGAACAAATGTTGTAAAAATACAGCAAAACACAGAAGAGTAGAGCAGGCAGTCCTTCAGGCTTCTCAAAAAGATAATTAAAAAAAAAAACATCAAAGTAAACAACACAAACATAACGGAGAGAAAACTGTTGCTGGAGTCAGTATTGACCTTTGAACGCACCACTTCATTAAATTAGCATTTATCTGCTCTAACAGTACATATTAAAGTAGTGGATTGCAAAAAAAAAAACATTTTCTTCAGGTTTAACTCAACAGAAAGCTGACTTGCACAGTTAAAAATGAAATATAAAAAGATAATTCAAAGAGGTCAAATGATATTTTCCTTAGTGTTTGGACAGACTAAACACAGTAAATGATTAGTCAGAGGCTTTTTCAATGAGTCATTAAACTTTCAGAAAAGTATTGTGTGAACACAACAGTCCTCTGCTGTGACATGTTCTGTTGGACGTGTTTTGTTCGCTGGGCTTAGATACCAGCATGCAGCTATACTCACTGTTACCACAGTGATAAAATCAAGACCTTCTATTACGTCTGTCTCTTAACAGAAAGCACAGTTTCCCTCAACAAATTACTTTGTTTGGAAGTACCATCCAAACTGGTGATGTGATCCAAACTGGTACAGGTGGTCCTCAGGTTACGACGGTCTAGAGTTACGACGTTTTGTGGTTACGCCGCGCATCTCCCATAAAAAAAATAATAAGAAATTACGCAGTTTTATGTCGTAAACGGAATGCGGAATACGGTGGACAGACCGGTTTTACGTCGTAAACGTAGCGACGGAGGAATTGCACTGTACTCTCTAAAAAAGCTGTCTGGTCCTCTGGACATTCAAAAAACAAAACTGTACTGTGAATGCGGTTTTACGTCGTAAACGGAATGCGGCAGATGGACCGGTTTTACGTCGTAAACGTAGCGGCGGAGGAATACAGTACACTGCACTGTAGTACTGTGAACGTGGTTTTACATCGTAAACGTAATGCAGAATACGGCAGATGGACCGGTTTTACGTAGTAAACGTACAGTAGCGACGGAAAATATTGTACTTTATGCAGTGGAGCGGCAGAAAATATTGTACTGTACGCGGTGCAGTGGAGGAGGAATACTGTACTGTACTGTGAACGCGGTTTTACGTCGTAAACGGAATACAGGTACAGCGGATGGACTGATAACGGCGTCAACAGCATCCTGGTAAGCCATTACCTCTTTTTTTCCTTCATTATGGCTCCCAAACATATGTTTTTTGATAATTATGTAGGGTACTGTGTTAGGATAGGCTAAGTGCTTGGTAATACAGTACTGTACATGTATATGGTGCAGTATGTACGTATATTCCGACTTACGACGCTGCGTAGGAACGGATCTACGTCGTATGTCGAGGACTACCTGTAATTGCAAACAGGAAGAAATTTCTTTGGACCTAGGATGCTGTTGGTTTGCTTCTCCAAGCTGAAATATGGTAAGTAGAACAAAAACACGCCATTCTCTGACTTATTGTAACCATTGTTAGTTTTTGACTTCATCCGCCTGGAGATTCAAAAACCTTTGGTTTCAGAGAGAACGAGGCTATTGTTGTGAACTCGAACAGCCGAACCACAGAAGGAAAGCTGCTGTTTCACTCAAAATAATGCTTGATAAATGAGTGAATTTGATGAAAGTGAAACCAATCAAACCAAAAGTGATTTGGGAAATATAGTCCATCAAGTCTAGATCAGATAATCTTTTCAGGGTGGAAGGCATCATGAAGCACTTCTGCTCTGAGGTCAGTGACTGTTGAAAAATGAACAACTGGCAGACAGCTTGAGTCAGAGGTGATTGGTGTAAACTCTGGGATTCTTAAAAACCTGCAAGCATGAAGCTCAACTCAAAATCAAGCCTTTCTATTACGTCTGTCTCTCAACAGAAAACACAGTTTCCCTCAACGCACTCAGAGGTTTTCACAGAGCACACTTCCTGAAAACCCTCCTGATCAGAAAACAAACCAGCATCCCAGTTTTGGGTCCTACCTGCATCCTCGTCTTCACCACGTCCAGAGGCGTGTTTCCAAAAACACTGGCTGCTCCTGCCGTCGCTCCAAACATGGCCGTCACAATCGGGTGCATTTGCCGTCTGGGATCATCACCTTTGAGGCGAGGAGCCAAACCGGTGCACAAACAAGAACAACCTTTAATCAGAACTGAATCATGGCATCAAAATGTGTTTGGAGTTCAAACCTTCTCACCTTTGTACCAGTTCCTCAAAGAGGTCATGACGTAGAACCGGATGGCCTGGTTGCTTCCTTGTTTCAGAACAGTGGCTGTCAGACCTTGATATGTGCCCCTCAAACCTAAATGAGTTCAATGGGTCATGAGTCCACAGGCAAGCATGCCAGCTGTCACAGATGCAGCTTCCTGCCGTCTTACCCTGCTCTCTGACGATCTGACCGACTCCGTCAAAGAAGCCTCGGTACCGAGGTTGCATGGAGCACTGGTCGTGGATCAGCTTCACCTGGAAAGATTTATTCACATTACAATCTGTCCAACAGCTAACACGGAAAAGAAAGAAGTGAGCAACAAGCTGAACCTTCAGCGTCTCCATAGGGCAGACGATGAGCACGGCCTCAGCTATCCCGGCTCCTAACCCACACAGGAGGCTCCGCGTGTTGTCCAGGCGACCCGTGTGATCGCGCATCGGCCCGCTGAGGATCTCAAACGTGCCAAACCTTCAAAAACATTCATCAGTTTCAATAATCTGAAGGTCCGAATAAAACAAGAGTATTTGAACTATCCAAAAAATAGCTCAATGACATAGTTTTATTTTATTTTTATTAATTT